>JAXGGA010015049.1:0-30301 GCA_038373865.1 Uloborus plumipes
CATTTTCTTGCACAGTCATTCAAAGATTATGTTCGTACTTAAAGGTATGCATTAACTTGCTACCGATACAGTCATCACAATTAGTAAAACATGGACTCACAACATGTCATACAGTAAAATATTCAACAATATCAATGCAAAGCAATGTGTTAAGTATTTACTTTGTTCGAATTGCTTATTTTTGTAAATTTTATCATAACCTCTGTATCTTGATTTTTTCTTCTGTCCCATGAAATTCGAGATAGACAGATTTGACTGTATTAAAATATTTATATACTACTTAAATATATTAAAAAAGAATATATTTATATCAAAAAAAAATTTTTTTTATAAAAATATTTATATACATACAAGAATTGTAAAATAAATCAATAGTTATTCTATTAAAAGGATTACCTCAAAAACAGCAACAAAATGAAACATTTAAAAGTTAAATATCATTTATTTACAGGGTGTAAAAAAATCAATGATTTTTTTTTTTTTTTAAATCAAAAAAATCGGATTTTTTAAAGATTTTTTAAAAAAAATTAGAGACCAGTTATTAATTAATTTTTTTTGAACAACTTACCTTTAAGATTTTAAAAATACAAAACCACCTTTGAAGTAAAGCTTCACCAGTAAGAAATGCAGAAAAAAGTGTTAGGAGCTAATCTGAAAATGGGCAATTCCACAGAAGGGGAAAAACATTGTCCACTCCTTCACAACAAATAAACAAATTCCACAGGGGAAAAGTTGCAAATTTTAAAATTCATATTTTTTTCAAAAATTTGGTATCAAGGGAAAGGAAATTATCCAAAGTGTATGAAAATAGCAAAAAAAAATTTTAAAAAGCAAAATTAGAGTTATGAGCCTTCAAATCAGATTATTACGCCCAAGTCCTTAAGTGTGCTTTTTCTCTAACACTTGATAATGGCTGTGTGTTAATTTATTAAAATTTTCAACTGATCTCTCTTTAATATGGCTCTTTAGAGTCTCTAGAAGAGTTATGTACAGCAAAATTACACTCAAACTGTGTAATTTATTTTTTGGGATTTTTTTAAAGTAAGGTACTTCTGTAAGTCTATGTCCGACACCAAAATGACTAAAAGTTAATGTATCTTAAAAATGAATGGATATTTTTACAAAATATTTTCTGTGCAAATAAGGATTTTATATGTAATTAAAAATATGCACTCAAATTAAATTGCAAAAAATTAGTTTTGCTTTAATTAACTATTAGAAAAAGTCTACGTCCGACACCGAAATTTTCAAATACTCAAACCGGGTTCTTAAGGCTACAATATTTCTTATCATTTTTTTCTTAATATATCATGCATATCCAATTACATATTTATATTCATATATTACATAATATAAATTGCTGGAACAACTAAACTCATTGAATTGGAGAAATATCTCAACTCTGAGAAATTTTAGAATTTTCATTTTTCAAGCTTCTTTCAACTAGATATTGAACTTCTGTTTGCTGTTCTGTCTGTCCAAAAGACAACGACAACAGGCAGAAGCTTTTTAAATGACAAAATCTAATGTTGATTCAGAAAATATCGTTCTTCAAGTTGATTTTGCTGAAAATGCAGCAATAATGAACCAAAATGAAATTCAGTCAGCACATTGGGTGCACTTGCAAGTCACAATTTTTCCAGCATATGCTTGGATAGATCAACATCAATCCCAAAGTTTTTCTATTGTATCCGATACTTTGGATCACATAAAAGGTACAGTCTGTAAGTTTTTGAGCTTGTTACTGAAGCAACTGAAAGCTGAACACCCGTCCATTAAAAATATTCTAGTATTTTCGGATGGGCCCAGTTCTCAATTCAAGCAACAGTTCTTATTTTCTAATTTGTATTCGTGGGATCTAGAGAATAATATTAATATTGAATGGAATTCCTTTGCTACTTCCTACCGGAAGGGAGTAGTTTATGGGATTGGCAGAGTACTGAAAAGAACTGTGGGGACATATAAAGGCAGAAAAGTCTACCATCAGTACCCCAGAAGAGTACACAACTCTGGCATCAAAACTAATGCCAAGTGTGAAGGTTAAATATATACCGTCACATGAAATAAATTCCAGCTTTGAAAATATGATCGCTTATTGGGAGAAAATCCTTTCTATTCCAAATATTCATGCAGTACATTGGGTGACAGCAATAGCTGAAAATAAAGTTATAGTGTCTGATACTTCTTTAACAGAAACGAAAAAGAAGTAACATTGTTTGAAGAGCTCTCTGAAAATAAAAGTTTTGAAGATGGGGAGGAGGCTCCAGCTTTAAATCTGCAACTTAATGATTTGGTTTTAGTTAAATACGAGTCCAATCTATATCCTGGATTCATCACACAGTTAAACAAAGATGAAGCAGAAGTAACTGTTATGCACAAAGCTGAAGGTCACTTTAAGTGGCCAAAAAAGGAGAACAAAATATTTTATCCTGTTGAAAATGTTTTGAGAAAAATTTCGCCACAGCTTGAGCAGGGGACAGTTCACATTTAAGGAAAATATTTTTAAAAATTTCTTTTGTTTACTTTTCCCTTTTTATGTTCATAATATATAATTTTGTCAATAAATTAATAAGTTAAACAGCTTTTTAAGATATCTATTTTATGTCAGACGTTACCTACTTTGCACTTTCTATGTCCGACACCGTAGGAAAATTTTTTTTTTTTGCTCTTTATTCTTGGATAAATTTGATGAAAAAGGTAAAATTATTCATATTTCAACTTTGATCTTAAACATTCAAGTGTTCAAAAAAATTAAAAACAGTTCATTGAGCTGAATCTTGGGTTTTTGCACAGTAAGTGAATTTACTGTTCCCCTTGAGTCTACGTCCGACACCATGAAGTTTGTTTTTTTTTTTTTAATATTTAAAGTTCAAGCTTTCTTCAGAAATTTCAGAGGTTTTTTGGTTGTTCCTACATGCATATGTATTGAAAAAAAATTGGTTCAATTAATTTATTTTTACCCTGAAAATTTTGAACTTAAAAAGTTGAATTTTGTACAAAGTCTACGTCCGACACTGTGGAATTGCCCAAATAATCCTGTCTACTAGCTAGGATAAAAATCAAATGGGGCAGGAAGCTCAACCTAATCCTCACTTCATTCAGCCCTCTTTATTTTGCTTTTGTTTTGTAAAGCTGGAATATGTTCCATTTCAGCCACTGATAAAGACATCCCCCCCCCCCCCCCCCCAGTTGCTAATGCAAAGCATAGAAAATTCATCTTTTGTCTGGTTGTTATTGTTTTTCTTTTCACTGAAAGTATATCACACACATTCTATCATGTCCCTCCCCCCTCAATTCACTCTGTGCAACACCTGCCCTACACCTGCATGTATTTTCTTTATTTCACATATTAGACAACAAATAGCACTATTTGTGCATACTGCATACATATTAGTTGGACTGTGTGGATGAGTAGAATTACTTTTTAATTTATTAGATGGAAATCAAAGGTCTAAAAGAAAATGGTAAAAATAATGAAATTGGGATCATCCAAAAGAGATTTTTTTAAGGATTAAAATAAAAGTGATTTAAATCAAGGATTTTTTAAAAAAAATCAATTGATTTAAATAGCAATTTAAATCACTGATTTAAATCATTGACGCCCTGTCTATTTAATAAACTAAAGCAAAATTTTATGTACAGCTAGATCAATTAAATTAAAAAAAAGACAAATGTAATAAACATGAAAACCTTTATAAAAACATAAAACGGATGCTAGTAAAAATGTAACAATAATTAAAAGCTAATTTGCATGCTTTTTAACTTACTTCCAAGCACTAAGGACATTTTATCTTCATCTATGTAAGTATCACTTTCCTGTTCAATTGGAATAACTCTTTGTGGCTTTTTTTCATTTTCAGTGGGTGACTTTACAACTGGAACTTTTTCAACCGGTTTTTGACCACTACTAACAATTTCTGCCCAGGAACGTCGAACTGGTGTGTCAGATACATTGTTCTTTGAAGCAGTGGCAACAACATTCACTTGAGCTACTTTTTTAGTTATTTTTTCAACATTTTGCTCCTGCTTTTGAACAATTCCATTCTGAGCAACCTGTTCACTAAAGTCATTTGCTACATTTTGTTTTACTTCAGTTCTGTTTTCAGAGGCTATACCATTTTGAACATCTGGTGAAGTATCTATCTTTTTTTGCACAGAGTTCCTCTCAACGATTTGTTGAGAATGACTTTTAAAGTCTTGATAGTCTTTAGAAGCAACGTTTTGTTCATCACTGGGTACAAAGTTTGTTTGAGCATTCGATTCAAATTTTTGCTCATTGTTGGGTTGATTAGCCTCAAACGAATGAGTTTGTATTCCATTTGAAACAGGCTGCTGTGTATATTCCTTGATATTTTGTGGTACAAAACATGATACTGTAGGGTTAAGTTTAAATACTGGGGTTAATGGTTGTATTTGAGAAGTATGTGCAGTTGAATACAGTTCGCCGTTTACATTTTTTCTAGCTTCGCAGTAACCAACATTATTATTATACACTTCCAGAACTGGCTGTCTTTGTGAACCATTATGGAAAGCCAAAGGAGTATGAACATTTTTAACTTCATGTGCCAAAGGATGTACTAAATTCATTAACACTGCAGAGTTTGGCAATTCCACAGATGCATCATTATATGACACAGGTTGATGTGAATCACTGATAACAGGAGTATGATTACTTAATTTCGAAACATAAGCTTCAAAAACAGGAGCATGAACATTCAGGGTAGAGGCACAGCCTGAAACAAACAAACATTAAACTTCAGAAACTCCCAAAACAATATATTTTTTTGGCGAAAAGAAGTAATCAAAAGTTAATTTTTATATTTTTAAAGGAAAAAGCAAAATAAAAAAGTAAAGGAGGGAGGGGAAAAAACATACCTTTTCCCAAAGTCTGTTCGTCTGCAGAGTCATCATTCCAAGGAAACTGCAAGAGAAAACTAAGTTAATCATGTTAACTTTTTTGCTCTCTTATATTTTATATTTACTCCTTTTTTTAGCAGGGACCGCGCTAAGCATTCGCCACCTCGCCAAATGCGATAAAATCGAAAATTCGGCGAAAGAAATTCTGATGTGGCTAAAGTGTTGGCGAACGAAAATTCTCAGAAATCTTCAATGGGGGAGAAAAATTTTACGTATTGTATTACGGAAGAAAAATAATTTCAATTCTTTGACTAAAACTTTTGAAATTTGGCTCATTTACTGCCTAACAACTTAAAACTGTTAGCGCGGTCCCTGTTTAGTATTATTTTTTGGAGGGTCCTCAAAAAAAGACATTTTTTTCTTTCAAATGGGGCTGCAGTAGAGGCAAAACCTTTTGCAGAACTAGTGCAATCCCCCAATTAAGCATCCATTCTTTCACGTAGCACCAGAATCGGCGGAATGCCATTACCACGAGAATTTTGACGCCCAGTTGCCGCCAGATAGAGGCACCTGGGCTCTTTTTGATGCGAAAGGGCACTAGGATTTAATTTTGCCTAGGGATATTCAAAGCCAAACAAATACCCCAAGGATCTTTTACATGTCGCATAATCATACAACATGGACGCTGAGGGCTCGCCGACTGGCCAACTCCAGGATCGAACCCGGGCTATCGGCGAAGAAAGCCGACGCTCTACCACCACGCCACCAAGTCGACGGGGTCCTCAAAATTGGTGACCAACATTTGTCTCTCACCAAAAAAGTGATAACAGAGAAATTTATTTCTGAAATATCAAAATTATTTGCACACTTGGAACTTTTTTTTTAAACGGCGTCCGCAAGTAATATTTTGTTCTTACCGCAATAATACTCTATGGAACTAATTTAAACTGAGAAATCGATACAGATATCACAAAACATATTTGCAAATTTTTAGATATGAGCCTTAGGTAAGCTTTGACACGAACACTACAGCTTTGTAGAAAAGCACACTTAGGTTTAAGAAAATCAATGCACATTATAATAATTGAATGGTTTTTACTAATTCTTCACACGTCAAGTTAAGAGAAAAAAAACGTAAAAAGTAATAATTGCAAAATAATGTTATTTAATCATTGTTGTCATTTCGTTCACTTTTTTGTAAAAAGTCCCGGACGCCGAAAGAAATGGACTAAATTGGACGAAATGAAAGAAAAAACATTTTTTTCCATACTTTTGATGTATAAAAAAGTTATAATGTACAATTAGTATCTCTTTTGCATTACCCATTTTTCAAAATAGAATGATGGTATCATACAAAAAAAAAAAAAAAAAAGAATGGCAATTAACCCATTGATTTTTAACTAATTTTATCTGAAAGAAATAAAATTTAACATAGTGAAAAAATTATTGAGTGTAGTTACATTATTGTAGAGTAGACAAATAGAAAAAAAAAGTTTTTCTTTAATACATATTTTTAAAAAGAAATTAAAGTGTATTCTGTTACCTTAGATATTTATTAACACAATACAATCCCTTAAAAAGTAAACTTTATATGATATTTTCTCATAAATTCTATATTTAAATTTTGTTTGAATTAAATACACGCATAAATATATCATTTATATTTGAAAATACATTAGATGCTACAAGAAATATTGGTTTAATTTTGACTCATTTGGCCATTTTACGTTATATTTTTTGAGGATTTAATGAATGTTGCCTCATTGTAAAATATTTATGTACACAGCATTGTTTTATTGATATATTAATGTTATTACAGGAACATATTTCATTTCATGGCAAAATTTTCTTTCTCAAATCTTTTAAAATTTTTATTTCTACTTTTATATTTTATATTCACTTTTATTATTGGCAATGAAACTCCTTCACAACAAATAAACATCTTAAGATTATTTACTGCTAATGTGTGCTTTCATAAGCATTAAATCTTATCATTAACATTCATTTATTTTATACAGATACTATATTTTTATAGTATCTGTTGTTTATTAAATATTTGTTTGTATACATAATTATGTGTGCTAATTTTGATAATAAAACTATTACCTCATTGAAAAAAATCAATATTTTAAAACATTACTTTTAAACTTTGGATTTTTTAATCAAGAACTGTTATTTTCTTTAAAGTGGACAAAATGCTATTTTGTCCGGGGCGGTTTTTTGCTCCCTGGATGAAATCAAACAACCCTGTATTTAATGCTCTAGAAATGCTTAATGAATAGGTCTGAGTGTAAGGGATAGAATAAGTCAACTGCAGTATTTTCCATGACTTCACTTCAAAAAAATGTGTTCCATTTATGTCTTATTTTAAATAAAATTAAAGATATTAAATAATTAAATTAACTGATATGAATGCTAAAATTTTAAGAAAGGCTAAAAATATATTGTAGAAACTCGTGAATATAACTAATTTTGCAACATGCCCTGTGTTTTGCAAAATTTTACCATGAAAATGCCTCCATTCCGATATTCTACTGCTATTTTGTCAACTTTTATTAGCCAACTTTTTAGATCAATTTTATTGCCATCAACACTTGAAAATAAAAGTGATTTTTTTTTTAACTCCGTAAAATTAACGGAAATAAAAATTCTTACCTCAACTTCATCACTAAAATTTGAAGGATGGAGAATTTCCTGTATGTGTTCCACTTGACTGTCATCCAAACCATCAAAATTTAAAAAGAACTGGAAGGAAAAGGCAATAATTAACTAAAGTATTTTAGTTGTTTAAATCTGATTCATTAAATTGAAAAATTTAAAGTATTCAACAGGCCTTACGTTCAGCTTCAAAATGTACATAAAATTTACTAACAAGCAGTGGCTGATTTGTTGTGTTGTAATTGCAAGGGGCCCCGAAACAAGTAATCTGCACTTGAAAAAAAAAAATGCTTACACTACAGAGGAGCACCCGAAAATGCATTGCGAGTGACCTTTAAATATATGAAACCGCCACTGGAATTAAGAAAAAAAAAAAGAAAGAAAAAACAGCTGCATTTAATGAGCCATTTTTTCTGCAGCTGTAATAATATAATTAAAGTTGATGTCCATGCAAAAATAATTACAAAAAAATTTAGTGAGAACTAGGTGACCCGTGCGGAATTCCGCAAAAAAAATAAATAAATAAATAAATAAAATAAAATAAAAACTCTAAACTTAAAATTGAGTTATTCAGGTTCAAAGATTTCAGTCCTCGATTGGATGTATATCTTTGTAAAATCTTGTATTGTAAAATCTTGTACGTTTGCACAACATCGCCATCAACTGCCGTCGTTCTGACAACTTTTCAAAGAGATCAAAGACACGCTCACTTTTACAACTACTACAAAAGTGATACCCTATATTAAAATCAAATACCCAAGGCTACCACTAAACTAAATACTAACGTTATCGCAAAACTACCATAGTATTTTGAAACAATAAAAGTTACAGTTAAGGTTTACCGAGCTAAGCCTTGGCTTGAAATGTCGCATTTAAAATTGATTTGAACAACAATGGTAAAACGATTTTAACCGTTGAGCAAAAAATTTAACTTTTTCAAACTTCAATCGCTTATAAGTCGCTTAAACGTGGATTTTCGAGATTGCCGTTACGCGGCGCTAGCGGAGAAACGTTCTAAAGAACGCATTTTTTTTAATCTTTCGAATGAAATCAAAATGGAGACGATACGACAATTATTTCGCTAAATAGAGTCAATTTTGTGCCCAAAAATTGAAGTTCGAATAAAAAACAAACCGACACTTTTTAGAGGGTGGGTCTAATTTTCGTCAATAGCCCGCGGGATAAGCTTCAAAATCATAAATTTTCATGCAATTCGATAAAGAAATGAGCGAGTTTCGACCGGGTATAGGATTCGGCTTAGAGAAATAATATATAGAGATAATACAGAAAGGTAAAGAGGGAGTTATTATAGTAAAAGGAATTGTGATTGAATTACACGGTTGAGTTTACTGTGACTTTAACATTTTAAATTAGAAGATTATTGAATTTGTTGGAAGTACAAGTTAAATGAAGGGAAAAAAAACATGAGAAGTGTCTTCACATTTGAACCAGATCGGATGTTTAAAACAGATACATTCTAGGAAATGCTTTATATGAGTTATACCTTGTACAGAAGAAAGAACTTGCTGAAAGTGACAAAAAAAAAAGAAAGATTTCTGAAAAAACATTCTTAGAATTTTTTTAAAGGATCAGATTAAAACTCAGGAAAAAGTTCAAGTTTTCGAGTGTTTTCCCCAAGAATTACTTGGAAAATTTTCCTGAAATTCGACCCGGCATGCAAACCGACCCTCAAACTTATAACCTCATTTTTTGCACTAAATTTCTCGACCAATACACAAATATATACAGTAGCTATTTTAACTTCTATCTACATAATATTAAAACAATTGAATACAAATTTTAGAGTAAAACCAAACAGTACACTTGACTACTAAACACAGTGCAAATGAAACTTAAACGAAGCAATGCAGGAAATCAAATAGAATCAACAATTAGAAAAGTAATCACATTAAGAATGTACGTAACATTGATTAAAACTCAATGTCAGCAATCTGTAAGAATACAGGAACTGATGAGTAGAAAAGCGAATAATATTGAAAAAAAATCATAAATTCAATGAAAAATGTTAAAAACAATGAGATTTTCATTTATCGAGGTATTTTTACATTGGTGCATAAAATTGCCATATGACACTGCTGGCAATAAAATCTAAAGAGATTTAACGCGAGTTACTTATATACAGCTTAGTTACTTTTATACATAGCACAATAAAAGTAGTTTTAAGAAGAATTTAAACACAGATATGCAAGATACAGCACGTGTGCTCTTTATCAGCATCATCATGATGGCCGAAATGAACAGTGCCTATGAAGAAGTAATTTGATAAGATCACCTTAGATGTTTTTGAAATATTTACATAAAATACATAATTTTCAAAAAGCAAACAATTTTAAGAATTCTTCTGGCACTTACTATACTTTTATCCATTTTGATTAACGTATTTATTAAAACTTCCGCATGGTGTTATTATGAATACAGCACATATGTCTCCATGATTCAGGTTTGTCCACTACAACTACAGTTAAAATTGAACATATGAAACACATTAAATTGCTGATGGAAATAATGATTCTAAGAAAAATATTGTTTGTGAAATCACTCAAATCCCTTTCTAGTGTGTGAAAGAGAAAAACTCAAAGTTCAAAATAGAAAAAAGAGAAATAATAATAATTTCCGTATAATGTTGCACTTTTTTGAAGAATGACGTAATATTCATGACTGGTTGCCATTGGATACCATCGACACCACGCCTCCTTTTAAACAGACAAACTAGATTTTTCTGTTTACTGTTACATTTCTGACTTCTATTTTATTAATAGTTACTTTTTTTAGCTATATTTGGTGCTGGTTTTAATAATTTGATTCTCTGTTGCAGTTGGAAGCACTGTGCCATGCCGAGATGTTGCAGCATTCAAGGATGCAAATCAAATTATCGTAGCCAAAATGAATCGGTAACTACTTTTGCTTTTCCAAAATGTGAAGAGTTAAAAAATAAATGGCTAAGAACAATACCCAGTGATTTTACTGGCTTGAAGAAACCTGTAATCTGTATCAAACATTTTCAAGAAGATGATGTAATCAGAACAGACAAATGTGTTGTCAATGGAAAGGTTAAAGAATTTCAGAGGATAATTCCAAAACTGAAAGAAGATGCAATACCTTCTATATTTTCCAACCTGCCAACTAATAAGTGTTGTTCAAAAAGATCACTTGAAGCTACTGAAAAGAACTTAGAACCTGCTATGAAGCAAAGAAATACAGAACAAGAAGAATTAGTAAGGAAAAGCATTTCAAGCTTAGATGAAATTCGCAAATGCTATGAAAAGTACCATGAGGTTGCTAAAGGTAAGTGACAATTTTTAACCTCTGTTTGACTATTAAGCTATTAATTACAGCCCCATAGTAGGTCATTGGGCAGGTTTGCTATCACATACTGTACTTCTGACCTAACTCATTACGGCATCCAGAAACTGAAGGCTCTACCTTGTTGCAATAATAATATATCAAAGTTTTCCTATATTTTCTAAAAATCCTATATTTTAATGGAAAAGGTAATAAAAAGACCATTCTATATTTCCTATAATTAATTTTATTTAAAAAGAGACCTTACATTTTTGGTACAAAGGGTATTGCACCTATATACAGATACACCTTTTCTCAGTCAAAATTGGTTGCATATTTTCGTACGGATCTACCCCCCCCCCCCCAAACCTTTCAAAAGAGGGAAATGCGGGGGCTGGTGCTTTTTCAGACTTGTATGCATTTTATTCGACACTTGGTCCCTGTACCACACCATTTGAAGGAGAATTGGACGCCATTAAAGTAGCATCACAACTGATTTCTAGAAGTGAAGGCTTTGATAATGCTGTAATGATGTCCGACTCAAAGTCTGCAATTTAAGTTATCGCTTCCCTGAAACCTGGAGTCGCAAAGACTTGAAACTCTTTAAGTATTCAGGTACACAAGATTTAAAAGTAAAGAATTCTTGAAACTTATACACAACGTTCTATTAATGTGTCATCATTTCCATTGTTTATTTAAACATTTTAGATAAAGGTGTGAAAGAATAAACTGTACAAATCCGTTCAATATAAAAATCGTTTGTTACAAAACAAAGATTCATTTTTAGTGAGCCCAGGAAAAATTATTTTTCAAAT
Organism: Uloborus plumipes; assembly: GCA_038373865.1. Lineage (NCBI taxonomy): Eukaryota > Metazoa > Arthropoda > Arachnida > Araneae > Uloboridae > Uloborus > Uloborus plumipes. Next base: position 11,634 of record JAXGGA010015049.1, read on the forward strand.
AATATGGTTGTTCATATTAATAAACACTTCTTGTATCTTGAGAAAATCAGATTCACCAAACAGGATGACCATGCCAGCGATGCTCCTGTCAAACGGTGGGGAAAATCAGCTCACGTTTTTGCCCTCAGCAGTCATTCCACCTTCCCTTTCATTCAAGTGTGTATGATAGAGATCATTTATTAGTCAAGAAGTGTAATGTCACTAACATATAGAATAACAAACATCCTAATAACAAACATCCTAATAACAAACATCCTAATAACTACGAAAATTGAGCATAAATTATTACTAAATATCGTTACATTTAAGTATTTTTTTTTAACATTTATCTATGATGAAACTTGGTTGGTGGTGGCATAATAAAAAAGTGTAAACTAATCCTTTAAAGTAATTTTCAAATGTTATTTATTTCTTTGTCTTTTTTATGATGATTTATTTACATTATTTAAATGCAAATTAATTGTATATTAAAAGATAATTAAATTAAGACAAAAATAAAAATCAGCATTCTTAATTTTAATTCTTTTTTAAACAAGAAAGAAGAAATCCTCCCCCCCCCCCTTTGCCTTTTCCTTTTTCAACAAGCAAAAAAAACAATAAATCTAATAAAACCCGCCCGGGTTGGGGTTTTTTGAAAAAAACCCAGGTTTTTTGCAACCCTGAGCAAAGAGTTACCTTGAAAATTCAACTTTTTAGCCAGTACATAAAAATCGACTTATATATCAGCTTATTATTAGTAGTAGCTATTTTATATCCAATGCTCACTTTTTATGAAAATAATTTGATAATTTAAAGACTGCATTACATGATATGGTATGAAAAAAATATTGTGTATGAGATCTTCTTCTAGGTCTCAAATCATACCAATTAGATGGATGGGTTTTAAAGACTATTATTGCCTCAACAGGGATAGAAATTTTAAAAATTAAATCACTGGTTAGATAGACTGCAATAAATGATATGGTATGAACTGTAAAAGTTCAATTGTCTGTATGAACATTTTAATAGTCCATTCTTGCATCCTGTTTTAAATATTGAAAATTAAAAATTAAAGGTAAGAGTGAAAAAAAAAAAAAAACTGGTTTGACGGATTGCTAATACCCACACCCATGTGTAATGTGTTGCTGATGTTTGATGAGAAGGCTCAACCCCCACCCTCCTAGTTTCTGCCATTGATTCTTAGTTTGAAGGTTGAACAATTGAGGCAACCGGATGCCACAGGTAGTTCTTTTTTTTTTTTTATCTTAAATACGAGTTCACAAGATTGTAAAAGCTACTGAGCCAACTATTTATCAGTTTCATAAAAAACAAATATAAGGGACATCAGTAAAAACAAGTTGGAGTCGCTAAAAAACATGTTACTCCGACTCCTTTAACCCAAAACCAGCTTGACTTCAGAAATGTCACTCAACAGCTCTGTTCAGCTGAAATCCGAATTTAGCTGTATCCTACGTTTGCTATCCCTTCATGTCCTTGCTGTATTAAGATGGTTGATACATTTTCAGAATAATGTTTTACTTTTTTGAAAGTTTTCACTGTTTGTTAATTATAGTCAAGACAATTGAGCATTTTTTTTTCTCCTTCTCGTTTAGCAAAATGAAGAGGCTTGAACAAACACTTAAGGAGTCTAACCAGGCCACCGTCATGGAACATGCTTGTATAAACTAAAGAGACTGTCAAACTAAAGGAATACTTGTAAATATATGTTGTAAAAAAAGTAGTTCATACTTCGTATTGTAGAATTCACATTACATGGTTTTAAATAAAACTTAATATGTCTTTAAACGACTGCCGGAATTTTTTTTTTTAAATTCTGGTTGTATTTTATGGGCTTTGGACATTTAACCTATTTTGTGGGTGTGTCATTCATATAACTGCCAGGGTTCTCATGCTCCTTGAAAAGCCCCTATAAAGTACTGGCCATATTATAATTTAAAGGCCGTAAAAATTAATCAATAGCCCTATTTTTTACCTTTTAAGTCATTTCGTGTCAAATCCCCCCCCCCCCCCCCCAAAGGTTAAAGGTGATGTCAAGTGTTTTTTTTTCAAAGTCAGACTTAAAAATTTACATTTTTATACTCCATATGAAAGTTCTGAAAAAGAGACCCATGTAGACTCGCTCATTTTTAAGAGTAAGTTTTATTTAAATTATATAGCGCTATTTTAAATATTTTCAAAAACGTGTTGTTTTTCCTGCATTAACACTGTGATGGCAGAGGAATGACTTTTACAGAATTAATTTACTTTGTCTATGAATGCAATAACTTACGTATGGTAAAACAGTGCGAATCAAAACACTTTTCATCTTTGATCATTAAAAATGTATTTTTTAAAAACAATTTATTCTGTTTTTTGTGCAAAAATATCAGTCTTGTTTTGGTTTTGATATTCCCAGCAAAGATGTAACATATCGAACGGTTTCATTTATAATTTTTTAAAAAGTGTTTAAATTTACGGGCGAATCAAAACATATGTTAATTTTTTTTTTTTTTTTGATTCAGCCTGTAATAGGTGTAACAAGTAATATTTATGTGGGTATGCAGAATGTGTATTTGCTGTCAAATAGAGGTATATTTTCCATACCGGTAAATCTTTGTCAAAAATCAAAAATAATTTTGAACTTTTGAAAGATCAAAATTAATTTTAAGAAAATTCATTTGTATTGAAAAACAAAGGTTTAATATAAATTCAAGTCTCTCATGTCATCCACAAAAATTATTGTGTTCTAAAAACAAGCTGCTGTGTCTTGGCATAAGTTTTTTCATAACATCTTTTGGCGGGAGTGTTGCTTCTTCTTTAGTTTCTTGAAATTTCTGTGTTTCGGGGACCTTGTAAAAATTTACCATAAATTCGTTGTTGTCAGAAAGTTTGTAAGACTGAATGACAATCACGTATTTAAGTACAAGAAAGTCTCCTGGAGCGTAAACTTTTTCAAATCTGAAACTTTTTATCATTTTAAGATCTAGTTCCTCATTAAAAGGGGTAAACAGTTATAAAGTCATGTTGGACCGCTTATTTCAAGGAAAGTAAGTATAAGTAAGTGTTGTAAAAATTATATTGAAGTGCAAAATATATTCAAAGGTTATAAAACAATGGTAACGATTTGAAATACGTACTATTAAAAATTTGGTACATGCTTAAAGTTAAGCTGAATTATCTTCCTCCAATCATCATTTAAAATTGACCAGGGCCCTTAACCAGACTTTTATTTTGGGGAGGATTTTACCTGCAAATCTCTTATGAAATCAACATGATCAATAAAGTTTGATTTAATCGGTATATTCTACTAATTTTTTGTTACGATAGATTATTTAAATGAGGGGAGGGTACTTTAAAGGCATTAATATGTGCAGACCGGGCAGGAGACCGGGGCCCTCAAAGTGATAAAAGTTATTTAACTTTTCCATTGACTAATTTTTTATAACGAAAGTAAAAAAAATTGAAACTATGTTTTTTAAAAGACACTCACGCAAATACTATTTGAATAAAATTCCTTTCGTTTGCTAAAGGAGTGACATTGCAGTCGGTGAGCAATGTGAAAGAATACATAAAACTTACGAGATTTGAATTCAAAGATACATAATACTTCGGAAAAAAAGAGAATATTTTGTTTTAATCACCTCTTGTATTAATCATTATGACAATGTTTTGCAGTAATACTGAGCAACATTTTTTCATTTTGGTGAACTATGTAAGGTTTAGTATTGAATTGGCTTATTATGTTGAAAAAATATTTTATGTCCACATTTGAAGTAAATTAATATGTAAATATTTCTGTACTTTAAAGTAGATTATTATTTTTAAAGGGCTCTTTTAAAACATTTTAAAGCAGTCTCATGAGATCTTTTTTTGTAATGAAAAATTGCATGATGGGGCAATTTAACTTTTTGGGCACCTCTTGAAAATTATTTCTGTATCCGTCCCTGGGGTCACCTTACTCATAACTAGTCATGTTTCCTATAATAGACCCTTGGTGGTCCGCAAGCTTATGCTATGGTGCCGCGGTGCTATTCTGCTCATACGTAAAACGTATTTGAAATTGAAAGACGAGTAACAATATTTTTGTTTAACCCCTTCCTTCTCGCTCCCGTGAAAATGACGGGGTGAAGTTTCGTCCTCTATTTCTCGCGCCCGTGATATTTCCGGGCTGAAGTGTTCAAAAATAATGCTCGAAAAATAATAAAACAATCTATTTCTTATGCCCGGAATCATGTTTTATTCCTCAATATGTACACCAGATTGCTGCACTAGTCTATTTGCAACGTTTTTAGAGAAAAATATTATTAGAGTTATATTTTAGAGTTTTATTTTAGAGTTGAATATAATTTTCTTGAATAAAAAAATGGGCACTTTTATGACCATTTTCGACAAAATTATGCGAGCGTTAAGGGGTTAAAGCAAAAGACCATATGCAGGGGTAAAAACCTTCTGGTTTAAGTACACACGAGAACCCTTTTCAGAACCCTCGATTTGAATACATGTTTGACTACCTAATGGAGTTTTAAATCGATTTTTACTTCCATAATAATGTTTAGCAATGAAAACTAGACAAAAAAGAAAAAACGTAAAAACATATAAAGAAAAAAAATAAATTTATCAAATCAAAGTTTTTTTACGCTGTGGGAAGGGTAGTCTACAAAGTGCGTAATTTTCAGGAGGGGTTCCGTGGAGGCATAGGCAACTGGTGCACCAAAAAAGTGTGGGGTCAAGAGAAAAACAGAGGAGAGGGGTCGAAGGAAACGGTGGGTGGTGGTGTTAGGATGCAGCACCTTTAACACGCGAGACCCCAGCCATTTTTGTTTCTATTTCTTGGAATTTCATGGACAGAAGGAAACCATCTTTTGGGTAGCTGCCATTGTGTCTGATTCATATGAGGGTGTGGTTGGAATTTTCTTAAATCCTTTTAATTCTTGTAAACTAGGGGGGTTCTTGCGATTGGAGTCTTTTACAATTGCAAGCGAGTTACTGACGTCGGTAAAGTTCTCGGAACAGAACAGGTATTTGGGGTCGGTTCCAATCAAAGAATTTCGAAACATTATGTGAAAAGGAAGTAGTTGTCAGCAGTCCTTCTTCTAGCCATGATTTTCAGTTTACAAGCGTGTCGTTCACAATGATTATGTAGTTCTGTCCTAGCAAAATTCATATTTTTCAATTGCTTTTGTACTATCTATAACAAAGAAAAGATGCCGACTCCATATGAGTAAGGGATGAAGCATGTTAGCTAATTACTAGCCGATGGAGAAAGTGATGAATATGTGTCCTTTCAGACGATGAAGGTTTAGCAATAAACAAAACTTTAGTGATTATGACAGTAAAAGCAAATTTTCTTTCAGCGAAAATTCTGATAATCCTGATACAGATGACATCTTTATTGGAAAAGATAAAGAAACTATTTTGCAAAGAAATAAATTTAGAGCTAATAATGTTTGTACTCCAGTTCGAAATATAAGTGTTTTTCTTTCTGCACCAAAGGGAAACGCAAAAAATGTTACTGATGTGTTTGAGAGCTGGAGCATTTTGTAATAGTTCATAGAACACTTTCTTTATGCATTTCAAATAAAAAACTAATAATTGTAGAAGTCTCTGTTAGTGAAAAAACAGAACTGAATAAAATAAAATAAAAAGAAGTCATGAAAAAAAGGAAAAGAAATGAAGAAAACACATTGGGGTCGGTTTCGACCCTGCGCGAGTACTCGTGTGACAAAACACGGCGCGAGCTCTCGCGAGTTAAAATATATATTTATTTATTTTTTGCTACAGTTGGGATATAATACTAGATTTTAATAGTGCTGATTAAGTGACTTCTAAAAAATGCGAAATATAGCTTCAAAATCAGCCTGGCTGACTGACTTTCATCCATTATTTTGAAATAACGTGAAAAAAGAATGATTTTTTTTTTGAATTTTCAGCATCTATTTTTGTGAAATTAATCAATCCACTGAGTAAAAATTATTTTTCACTTTGTCATTACTTTTTTCCGAGAAAAGTCAGGGAGCAAAGCCCTTTACTTTTGGAAGTGAGGGATCTGTCGCCCTCCTGTACGAGCCGTTTATGGGGTCCGTTTAGGTCTGGACTTCGGGAAGCTTTGCCATATAAAATAAATTAAAAGTTCTCTAGTTTGAGTTTTCCGCCGCTAGATGGCAGCACCCCTTTGCCAAGCCGACCGATCGGATCGATTCCGTGTTCCGTGCTATGCGAGGCGCGCGAAAGGAGAGAGGCAGGATGTTACGCTATGCCACGTCAGCGCGCGTGCTGTGTTTTGTGCCCCCTTTTTCCTCCCGCACGTTTATCGATCCCGAAGCGATGTCGCTTCCTGCGTCACGTCTCGCTACACGCTACGTCAAACGACCCCAAACGGGCCAATGGCGTCTGCGATTCCCACCTGGGGTATACCGAGTTCACTCATGTAGGTGAGAAAGAACGCTGGGCGTCGCATGGCGTATAGCTAGTCAGTTAGTTCGATTCGGTCATGGAGAAGCGTCTGATATCGAAGGTGTGCGAGCGGGATTTGTTGTATGCCATAGATTCCGTCAATTATCGAGACAGGCACATGAGAGCCTTGGCTTGGGCTGAGATAGGAAAGGAACTCGGTATTCCAGGTAAATATGTCAGCGATCGTCATTTTCGTTCTGTTGCAGGGGCTGTTGTGCCATGTCGCATTTTTTTTTTTTTTTTGCTTCTTTTCCCCGAAAATTTTATTTCGAACGCAGTGGTGTAGTCGAGGAGGACTTTTTACTACAGTGTGCACCCAGTTTTTGAAATTTTACCACAATCCCCCCCCCCCCCCCCACTAAATTTTATTACCTTGTGCTCGTATCTCCGGTCGTCCTCTCGCCCTTTATTCAGGACCACACTGCATTAAAGCAATGGTTGGGAACAGTTCAGTGCAAATACTAAGAATTAGAATTCGATTGGCCTCGGTGGCCAAATGTGGACGGCGCCTCCCTCATTTTTATACTAGGGTCCCTCCCATTTTTTAAGATTTTAATCCATGCGTCCCGGGCTTGATTACTAAACAGGGCGTGGACTAGGGCCCCTGATTTTTAGGGGCCGCCAAAATTGCTTTATCCAGTCATAGGCGACTGGTGCACCAAAAAGGTGAGGGGTCAAAAGAAACGTATCCGGGGGGGGGGGGGCAGGAGACAGCACCTCTGATGCCTTTTTTTTAGAATTTTGTTATATTAATGGATTTTAACAAGAATGATTAAATGATCTTTTAAAAAAAAATGCGATTTCTGGCCTCAAAAGTTAAGACGGATGGCCACCATAGACATCCACCTTCCGATTCTAAGTTCTGTTCTTATGAAACATCCTGAAAAAAGACAATTTTTTGGAATTAGCACTTTTTACTTTCATGAAAAAAATCAGTCTTCTGAGTAAAGAAGAATTTCAATCGATCATTAGTTTTTTATTCTGAAAAAGTGAGGGGACAAGGCCCATTTCCTTTTGAAAGTGAGGGGGCGGCCGCCCCCCTGTACGGGCCGCGCTATGGCCAAAGTCTAAAATTACTTTTTGTCTACAGGGGGCGGGAGGAAAAATTTTAGCCTCGGATCTCCTAAGACCTTAATCAGGCCCTGCCTCCAGTGGCGGCATTTCAACATTTTGTTTTAAGGGGCGAGTTTGTTAAATATGAAGCACCTCAGTATGGAAAAAAATACACATTAGTTAAAAGAAAACTGGATTTCTTAACCTGGATTAAATATTAAAGAAAAATTGGAGTTATTAAAACAATTTAAATTTTTATGACCAAACTTTAAAATTATTAGGTAAATAGTTATCGCATAAAATGCCGTGAACTTTTAGTCAAGTTTTAATCTGCGATGTTTGGAGTCAAGAAGATATTTCTCCCATCGATTTCCAGTGTCTTGTGCTATTTCCAAAACAGCTTAAGTGGAAAATCCTTTCTTGTCCCGTTATACTTGTTTCAGAGCATTTTTTTTTTTTTTTTTCCAGATTCTTCTGTTATAAGAAATAATCTTGAGAATATCGTCGCCACCATGCTAAACTAACGAATGTGAAAATTGGCACTTTTCAGGAGAGCCAAAACACTGCATATAACTTATTCCCACCTGACGTGTTTGGTTATTTTCAATTTTTAAACTTTTATAGACATCTTTAAGTGAAAAACTATCGTTCGAAGGTATCATTTTAATTTTAATTATTTGTAAAATTTGAGCTTGAAAAACGCGATTTTTCACATTCGTTAGTTTTGCATGGTGCCGACGATATGTTTATGGATGAATTTTATCAATTTTTGTTGAAGATTGGCATTCTTTTTTTAGTTCCTTTTGCACGTGATCGTTGAATTGTTGTACATTCATTGAATTTACCCGTTTTTTAACATTCTGCGAAAAATATTTGGAGGTGCGATTGCCCCATCTTGCCCCCCTTATTTGCCTCCCCTGCCTGTCTCCCCCTCCAGATTTTTAATATCATTAATGTATCTTCCTATCTGTTCGCGTCCTCCCCCTTTTTTTTTCTGTCAGAACTACACAACTGATTGGCCTATTGTAGTAAGTTGGCTAGAGATGTAAAGAATGATTAAATATCGTTGTAGTGCAAATTTATGGAGACACGTGTTTCGGGGTTGTACGGAACCCATTTTCACTGCAGAAGAAATGAGTTTATGGATGAAAAGACATTAGAATAACAGTGGCGGCGCTATCCATTGAAAAGCCCTGTGCAATAGAAGGTTTTGGGGCCCTTTTATTGATCGCGGCTACACCTGCGCATTTTTAGAAGTGGGGTGCCGCTGGGCCCTGTGCGGTCCGAAAATTTCCACGAATCCAATACTTTATTCTAAATATTAGATATAGAAGGAAGTAAAAATGTGCTTACTCTTATTTCGTAACTTAGATTGTTCTATAGGAGCCGAGCCTGATTATTGAATAGGATAATTACGGCAGCACTTCTCAACCTATTTTGATCTGCGGACCGGCAAGAGCTTTTGAAAAAAATTGTGGACCGGTGCTGTCCCCTCACTCCACTTTTTTTTTCCTTTCTTTTTTTTCCTTAATTTTTTTCTTATAAAAGAAAAAAAAAATCGGCACGGGAACCGTCAATCACTTTTTTTTTCTCCCCCCCCTAAAAAATCCGCTCGAGCAACGTTAATCCCTTGTGAAGAAATTTTGCGAACTGATGAGGGATTTTTTCATTCTTTTTAGACAATAGCAATAATAAATAATAAATGAAAATATATAGAGTAAGATTAGTAGTATAGAAACATAGAAAACTTCAAAACCTAATCACAAAATTCATGTGAAAAATACAGTATACAGAACATACAGTATATTATTATTGAAACATACAGTATATTATTATTATGGTGCTTTCTCTTTTTGAGTCAGAAAAATCTTTCAACGTGGACGAGCAAAAATCTCTGAGGACCGGTCAAATTTTTCAGTAGTCCGTTGTCTGTTCGCCAGACCACCGGTGTTAAGAATCGCTGGCCCATTCCCCCAAAAGATGAGGGGGAGGGTAGAGACAGGACTCGATCTAGTGTCTCCCAATAAGTTAATCGGGCCCCGATTTCGGTGTTACAAAGCCATTATGAGAATAGCTTTATAGCCCCCCCCCCTCTTCTAAATATTCCTAAAAATAACGATAAGTGGAACGTAAATAAATATTTTTTAAGTCGAACTGATTAAGATTTACTCTCATAATTAAATAATTAATCAACTTGTTAACAAATCTTAAACTTACGAAGGAATTACAACTAATTTGCCGAAGCCAGCGTGCCTGCCTACGGCCCGCGGGCCACATTTGGCCCGCGAAGCTGACCTCGTTTTGTTCAATATTACTTAAGATGCGAAAACTATGTTCTAGAACAGTGGTTTCCAACCTGGAGCGATGAGTATTTAAAAGATAAAATGAGCAAATGAAAAGTCAGGGGTTATGGATGTTGAAAATGCATACGAAATCTATTGTTCAGGGCTTATACCAGTGTTGGGCAAATTTTAATTGCATAGACGATTAAAGATAACAATTGATTAATTGGCAAACGTAATTACAACAACTAACAATTCACTCAGTTGCAATTGTGGAAAATTACAATTAACATTTTATTAATTGTTAACTGTAATAGTAACAGTTAACAGTTAATTAATTGTTAATTGTAGCTTACTAAAGTTAAAAATAAATTAATTTTGTTAATTGTAGTTACCTACATTTAACTATTGTTTTGTGAATTTTAATTAAAACTAACTATTAAAAAAATTACTGGCTTTGCATAATATACTGTACAACTAACGGGTATATCTGGGACGTGGACGAGTGCTATATTACTATCGAACTATTTAAATATACATGTTAGCAACAAATAAAAGATCAGTCTGTAAATAAAACACCCACATCATGTGAGTTTTATCTGCGTTTAGCGTACACAACACATAAGTGTGTATATCACTTTGCAACACAAAAATGCGAAATCGCAATAATAACATTGGTTCTCTACCACTGGGCCCGCGCTAGCGCTGTACCTCGTTTGATTACATAAAGTTTTAATTGTCTCTGTTATAATCTTTTCACAACAAAACAATTAAGAAAATAATTGCAATTATTTTAATTGTGAAAGCGCTTAATATGTACAGCAATTAAATTAAATTAATTGCAAAGTGCAGCTAATAGTTTAATTGCGATTAATTTAACTGCAGTAAATGAAATAGCAATTACTTCTTTAATCGATTAACAAGGCAATTGAAAGAATAATTGATTAATGCTCACAACACTATGTGTTGAATACGACGGAACCCCTGAAGCTAATAAAACAGGGAGACAAAGACAATTCAGTGAGCTCCGTCCGCACACCACAGATTGAACGCAAGCTCTACAGTAGGGAGTTCCATCAATCGTCTGTACTGTCCAAGCTGATGGAGCGGGGGGAATTGCGCTGGCGGGCGTTACAGGGGAGTCGGGGACGGGTTTGGGTTGGGGTGGGGATGGGGTGGGGGGGGGGGTTTGGGGCGCCACTCCGTGACTCCACACTTGGGCAAAATAATAATTTCATTAACAGTTTTCTTCTGTTTTTTGAACTTGCGTCAATGATCTTCAATAAGTGTTTCCGTTGAAATACCAATTAGTATCAGTTCATTTTGGTTAAGAAAGGGGAGAGGTATTTTTATTAATGTTTTTTTTTTTTGTTTTGTTTAAGAGTGATTGAATAAAATGAATATATTATATGCATTTATTAACTTCAGATGCGGATTCGGCATTTGTATTTTCAAAAATATTGATTTTCATAAAAAGCATTATGCGCTTAGTAAATCAAGGCCGGACTGAGTTGTCGAAAGGGCGAAGGCAGGCCGAATCGAAGGGCGCTAATGCAGCCTTAGTATATACCACCTATAGTATATACCACATACTATATGAAATTTTTGAAAGGAGCAGGTTAAAGCTCAGAAAGGCTTAGAATTGTTAAAAAGTCTTGAGGTTTTATTTTATTCATTTTTTTAAGGTAATAATAAATTTAAACAATATTTCTGACAACTTAAAAAAAAATCTTAGCAATTTTTAGGATGAGAAAATTTCTCCAATAAGTAACAAGTGAATGACATGAATAAGTGACAAATGAAATTTCCCTGTCTCATTTTAGTTAAACAGGTGAATTTTTTCAAAAAATTCTGCTGATAGTTAAGTTATTTAACTTAAAATAATTGAACCAGTTACTTTCCATCAACTAATTTGGGATTAAATTCTTTTTGATTGGGCATGCAATGGATTCACTCTTTTTGTGAGATAAAACTACATCTATAACTATTACCTAGCACAATAAATCTAAAACGAGAAATGTTCGCCGAAAAGCTGTAGGGACAAGAATCGGAAACGTATTTCATATTGTGGTTTTTGACTGACTAAACAAGTATTAAGATTAAAGTAAACATTTAAACAACCCCTGACCCTGATTGGATAGTTCATATATATTAAAACGAACTTCTCTGGTCATAAAGTATTTTAAATCTAAATATATTTAACTGTTTTCGAGAGGTTATGGCATACCCGGAAAGGAAAGATAATCCTTACGAGTAAAATTTGCTAATCGCAAAAGCAGAATAAAGAGCGAAAATTGAAAATTCTTATACTAAAATCAATTACAAGTATTTAGTTGTTAACAAATAGAAACTGGCAACAAATAAACATTTTAAATCATCGAGTTTTCTTTTCTTGTCGTTCAACAATGGCATCGGTTTCCAATAGCGTATATTTAAGGCTTAGCCTCATTTCCTAAAAAACGATATAATTCAAGTGCTATTTTACGTGGAAGTTCGAAACACATCTGATCAGACGCAGAATGTTTTTTTTTTCTTTGTTTTGGTACTATTGTTTTAAATTTTCCAATACGTTTTTACTTCAAAAATCACGAAAAACATTTTAAAAGTTTTTAATTAATATATTTGTTAATTAATGTCAGCCGAAAACGTGACCAGCTAAGAACACTCTCAATCACTTTACCTTTCAAACAAACAAAAAAAGAAATTCAAAATCGGTTCATCCGTTTAGGCTGTACGTTGCCATGAGCAGATACACAGATCGACAGATACACAGACACGTCAAACTTGTAACTCTCTTCCTTGTTGCGTCAGGGGTTAAAAACAATCGAAGGGCTCTTAGCGGATGAAGGTGCTAAGTTACATTTTGAAAAATGAACACTCAGGACAATGGTAAGCAATGGATACAGGTAAGGAAATAAACCTTGGTACATCAAAAAGTAGATATCATTAGACCGATTTCATTCGCGCGCTAACGACAAAATCCGAAAACAAAAAAGAAGCAAAAACTGCCACAATAAAAATTTGAGCTTTTATTATTAATTAGCCCTTCAATCCGATTTGGTTCACTTTTGCCTTTTAGTGATGAAAATGTAATTGAACGTCACCTCTTCTTTTTAAGATGCCTTACAAGGAGGGGAGAAAAAGGTGGGATTTCCCTCCCTGACTAAAATTTTAAATGGGAGGTTTTTTATTTGCACTTTCTTGTTTGAGCATTTTGGATAAATATTTATTTTTCTAAAATATTTGCATAGCATGCAGCACAAAACTTATTTCATGAGCAAAATTTCGAAAGCGAAAGTTTCATTTATTTGCTAGAGCAAACAATCTGTGTAAAGAAATATTAACCTTAAAATATCGTTTTACATGTCTGTTACACATTTGATATTCCTCTTTTAATCAATTATTTACTAAATTAAATGCTAATGCACTCCTCTCAGTTATTCTAAAAATGTACCAATGTCTCAAAAAAAAAAAAAAAAAAACGATTTTGTAGACGAAAGCGTTTTGGTGTCGCTTCGGAGCAAAATGAGTTTCAAAAATACGTTTCGTTTAGTACAACTAGGAGATAGGTTCCAAAAATCTTTGAGCGTTTAGTAAACCAAAAAAAAAAAAAAATAAAATAAATAAAATAAATATTCTCAATCCCCCCCCCCCCGTGTCCTTGCGGCTAAACTTTCAATCTTCTTTTCATTGATAACTAGCTGACCCGGCGAACTCTGTTCCGCCTGAAAGGCAATAAATAAGAACATTTTTGAATTTATTAAGTTTTTTATAATTAGAAAATACAAAAAAAATTAAGTACCTACATTAATCATTCATTATTGTTTCTGTATTTTAGTACATAGGTTGCTTCTTCACTAAAGTACCTTGTGATGCACAACATTTTTTGTTTTATTATCAGGCGCAAAAAGAAACAACGCAGATAGTCATCCGACCCAGTTAAACATGCCACATATACAGGGGTGTCCATTCCAATCGTGGACCAATAGCTAATTTCTAAACCGTTAGAGATAAGCATATAGTTTATTTAGGAAAAAATCTCCAAATTACGAAAGGAATTTTGGGTCTATTCAATGTTTTTCAAAAAATCAAATTTTGAAAGAGTTACGAAATTTAAATTTTTATACAGCCCCCCAGTCCTATCAATCATATTTAGTAAAACATTCTTGACACTGTAACGTTTAAAACTAAAAAAAAATCACTCTTCTACCACAAAAATTGACCGAGTTATGACGTTTTGAAAAATCAAGATTTTGCATTGATTTCATGACGTCATCGAGAGATCGCTTAAGGGACCGTATGCGAAATCATTCAAAATCTTGATTTTTCAAAACGTCATAACTCGGTCAATTTTTGTCGTAGAAGAGTGATTTTTTTTTAGTTTTAAACGTTACAGTGTCAAGAATGTTTTACTAAATATGATTGATAGGACTGGGGGGCTGTATAAAAATTTAAATTTCGTAACTCTTTCAAAATTTGATTTTTTGAAAAACATTGAATAGACCCAAAATTCCTTTCGTAATTTGGAGATTTTTTCCTAAATAAACTATATGCTTATCTCTAACGGTTTAGAAATTAGCTATTGGTCCACGATTGGAGTGGACACCCTGTATAACGATACCATGGGAAAAAACAGTGATTTCTAGATTCAAACCACAAACTTTTAAGGATTGGCCTTTGTGATTTGTTAAAGGTCAATGACAAATGCAAGACGGATCGGAAATTGAAGTCTTTTAAATTTCAAACAGGCATATCGGTTGTGGATCATCGGGATTCCTAGAATGAGCAATCGTTTCTGACAGCTTATCGCATATAAATTTCAAGGGAGAGTAACGCGTTTTGTTTATAATTACTTGCACGAAAAAGTCAAATAACACTCAACGCCACCGCTACTTACAACCTGTTTCTGCGCTCCCGGAAGCTGCCAGAACGTGTGCTTTATGTCGCTCAGCCATGGAGGTGTCAAAAAAGGCTTAGTAGAAAAGGCTCAGTCAATAGACAGTTTTTTCTATTTATGTAAGCTGACACACACATAAATTATAGCCTATGTCCGTCTCCTGGCTCTCAGCTACCTACCCACCGAATTTTTAGCTGATCATCGGTACAGCCGTTTCCTTTGAGTTCTCATAAGTAGTGTACCTAACATCGACTTTCTTTATATATATTTAGATAATAATGTGGTAGTTTCTACTTGTAACTATGATAGCCATTCCATTTATTCTGGCTTACTGGATGTCTTCTTAAAATAAATATGAAAAGCAGAAAAATCCGAGGCGAGAAATTTCGCGATTTTTTTAACGTATATCCATTCAAGATGAATAGCGGGAACAAAAGAAATTTTTATTGAATGGAATTTTTGAAAAAATTGCGGAAATCGTGCAATCCCGTACCCTAGCGCGAACCCTGTTCGCTTTGAACTTATGAGCAGTGACATTTGTAGTTTGCTCACATGAAGACAGTAGAACACGAGAGATTAATAGCAGCAAGACGAATCAATTCTCAGAGGTTTCAGTAAAATTTCAGTATCTGCCCGAGTCTTTTAAACTAAAAAACTTAGTCCCCCGGTACTTGCCGGACTTTAGATTTTAATCGGCAAACACATAATACACTCGTTGTACATTCTTCTAACAAAAAATTTCTGGTAAAACCACACCCAAATATCTTTAATCTTTAACAATGCTGTTGCTTTGGAACTTTATTCCTATACCCTGCTAATCCTGCGTGTGTCGACTTGGTCTCACTGATTGATGTCACATCATTGCTGTATTTATAGATTCTGTATTAACTCAGATTAGTCATTTGAAAACACCTCTTTCAGCTGCACAATGCAAAGACATGTGGAGGAAGTTGCGAAACTGCTACTTGAATGCCATCAACAGGCGCCAAGGGAAGAAAACTGCCATCCCGAAGTGGAAGTTCGAAGACGAGATGTCATTCCTCTTACCATTTGTTGAAATTCGCTCGTAAGTAGTCGCCTATTTGCTGGTCAATGTAGCCCTAAATCCCCTGTCCCTTATGTTTATTTTTGAAATTATTTTTGTTTCTTTCTGATCTGGGAAAAGCAAACAGCAAACAATGCCGAGATGGTTCAGAGCTATTCTCGGGTGTGCCTTGTATTATTGTCAGTTGGAACACAACCTTGTTTTTTCGTAGTTGGTGTATTTTTTTTCTGATGTAGGAGCGTCCTAATATGAGGTCATGGGAGGTCACTGCGATCTCCCAAAAATGAACTTACTCGGCAACTTTTGTCGAATTATTCGACAAATTTGTTAATGAAATTGCCAAACGGTAATTTTTAAATGTTCGAATGTACAGCTTCCGCTTTTGGAAGGGGTCGTTAACGGAAAGGGTGATCGAAGTGAAATTTTCGGATTCAAATTTTGAGTATGGGGCAATTTTTTTCGAAATCTGTCCCAAAAATGTATTTTTAGGTTATGTTTGGACGTTTAAGGGGAGGGGAGTCATGACCTCCATGACCCCTTCTGAATCCGCGAATGTCTCTATTCATTAGATTTGTTGATTCGTGTATGGATACGGATAATTCGTGTCCAGATACACTGATATGAGCCTCAATATTTTTACCTAATTTAATCTGGACCCAAATGCAGGGCCTGATTACTGAATAGGCCAACTAGGTCGCGGCCTAAGGCCCCCACAGTTTAGGGGCCCCCAAACGGCTAAAACTGCTGCAGTCAATGCCTAAATTCGTTTTATCCTATGCCTAAAGCTGTAAAGCTTCAGTACAGGGGGCCCCAAAAAAGTATTTGGCCTAGGGCCCCGTGATATCTTAATCGGGCCCTGCCCAAATGTCAAATTTATGATATATCCCAAGTAGCATCAACTCATCGGATTTTGCTCGGCCGATCAACAAACTCCTCGTAAACTGATCCCGTAACGCACGATGACATCGTTCCGATCAGTATCCGAGCACGGTTTTCGATGAGCTACTTTTCATCGGAAATCGATATCCTTCCGATCAACTTTCCCGATGAAAATAAGATGAGCTATATTCCATCGGAAAACAATATCCTTCCGATCAAGTTTCCCGATGAAATTCCTCGGCACGGGATTGTTCTGCTCGTAAATTGCTCCAAATCTCATCGGATTTTGCTGCTCGGATTCTGATCGACCGATGAGACATATTGGATCATCGGCCGATGAGAATTTCATCGGGTTTCGATGAATGGCCGATCATCGGCCGATGAGATGATGCTGCTAGGGATGGTATCCCCGTAAGGGTAAAAGTACAACAATCCATTAAAATCAAAATCATCTTCAAGAAAAGGAATCCTTCGTTGTTGTTGTTGTCTTGTGCCAGCTAGGCTGACAAATTAGGCTTCGCTGCTCAATTTTTTGTACCCTGACTTGGTGTGAAGTTTGATTTCCACAATACACGCATGCTATAAGGGCCCGTTAATTGGGTAGGCAACCATTCACAGGACAACAACACATCATTCACATAAAGAAAGGACAGGGACAGTGGAGAGAAAGTGCATCCATTCCCGAGCCAGGATTCGAACCCGGAACTTCATCTATTCGGTCAGACTTCTCTGACACACTAGACAAGATGGCCGGCATATTATTTGTGAAGAACCAATAAGACCAGGGGAGAGGCTGTAGAAATGGGGGGCGGGGAGGACAGCGCTGCATTTATGTCGAAATTATTTCTTGATTGTTAAGCAGATGTAGCAGCAAGAGTCTGAAGTGGCTTCATATATAGGATAAGCTGGATTTTTTTTTTTTTTTTTTTTGCATTTTATTTTGGCATAAATGCAGCACGAATCCGTTCCTACCACCTCTCCCCATCCGATGAAATCACACAGAAGCAGCTTTAAAAAGTTTAACAGAATTTAGTCTCACTTTATGAAAATGTGCTAGAAAAGTCAAAATGGGGAATAATATAATCCGCAAACCAATAAAAATTTGTCTATTTAAATGCTGAAATGATATCTTATAATTTTTCATCTTCTCTTATCTCTCATTCGAGCTGACTGGCTTAAGTACAGCTCGTGGAGTGGCGGAAGATGGGATGAATTAATGTACATTGCTAATTGAGGAGTACCCAACTTAAGGGAGAAGCCCCCGAAGTATACCGTTGCGAATGGAGTGTGGACTAAATAGACCAGGTATACAATGGTTTAGAGGTGCACAGGTACGGAAAATTTAATGTGTAACTCATTAATTAATGCGCAGTATATTAAGTTTTCTCGCACACTGTATCGATCATCCCCCTGGGGAAATGTGTGTACAACTGAATGCATTGAAATTCAAGTTTTCTTTTTACTATACAAGCAGGAAAATGAGTGGAAAAATGTTTTCATTTTTGAATTTGTTGTTTGAAAGTACTCATTTCTGCGAGGGGCCAGATCCCCTGGACCCCCCACTTAATTTGGCTTCTGCATAACTTCCTTGTGTTTTTAGTAATTAAAAATTAATGTGTATACTCATGTACACTTGTTTAACTACTTCAATGTAGTTTTATAAATTTAATTTTCATTCATTTGTATAAAGAATTCTTAGTTTCCTACGCCTATAAATTATTAGAAATACAAAGAGTGGAACTTTCAAATGTAAACAAATTTGATACTTTTGTTAGCGTACGAAATCTAAAATTGCGTTGATAACAAGTGAATAGAGCTGGTAGGGGGAGGGGGTGGAGGAGATGCTTATTGATTGAGAAAAAAGGACATTTGAAATGATTATTGTGAACGGATGCTAGTAGGAGTTTTCAGAGATTCATGATTGAAAGTACCCACCATGCTTAGTTACATAGGGATCTCTCACAATGTAGAAGAGATCACTAAATTCATCCTCCGTCAGGCAATCCTTTCTGTTTGTCAATATGTATGTCTGCCTGTCAATAATTTTTGTCAAATGTATCACCAACGTAAATGGTATATC
>JAXGGA010015050.1:0-30296 GCA_038373865.1 Uloborus plumipes
CCACCCCCACACCACCCACCCCCCCCACCCCACAACCCACCACCCCCACCCCCACCACCACCCAACCCCCCACCCAACCCCCCCCCCCCCCCCAACCACCCACCCCCACACACCCACACACCCCCCACCCACCACCCCCCACCCCCACCCCACCCCCACCAACCCCCAACCCACCCCCCCACCACCCCCCCCACCAACCCACCCCCCACCCCACCCACCCCACACCCCACCCCCCCACAACCCCCCCCACCCAACACACCACCACCCACCCCCCACCACCCCCCCAACCAACACACCCACCACCCCCACCCCACACCCCCCAACCCCCACCCCCCACCAACAACCCAACCCCCCACCACCCCACCAACCCAACACAAACACCCACAACCAACACCCACCCCACCACACACCAACCCAACCACCCACAACAACCACCACCACCCCAACCCACCACCACCACCCAAACACACACAACCAACACCCCCCCACCCACCAAACCAAAACTCCCCCAAACCAAAAACACAACCCAACCAATACCAAAAACCCTCACCCCCTTACAAACCCCCCCCACCCCCCAATCAACCCCAACCCCCCCAACCAACACCACCACCCCCCCCCAACCAACAACAAAGACCACCCACCCCACCACCACACCACCCCACCCCTCCCATACCTCCCACCAACAAAAATCCCACCCCCACTCCAACCCACCCCCAAACCACCCACCCCATCCCAACAACCCACACCTCCCCACCCCCCACCCACCCCCCAACCCCACCCACCCCCCCACTACCCCCCCCACCCCTCCCCTCAACCCACTACACCCACACACCCACCTCCCCCCCCTAAACACCATCCCCAAAACAACACAACCCAACACCCCACAAAACCACCACCACCCACCCAACCCCTCAACACGCAAAACTCCACACCCCACCCCTACCACCCCCCCCACCACCCACCCCCCACCTCCAACCAACCCAACCAACAAACACCCAAACCCCCACCCAACCCCCCCCCCGTCAGTAAGTGCTCTAAAAACTTTAAAATAATTTTCTTCTTTGAACATCATCGATACTACGTTTAAACATAAGTTCTGAAGTCGGCGCAAAAGCTACAGCTAAAATGATATTCAACAGCATTTTGCCAATATTTTTCAGAGAAACCATTGGAAATTAAGAAATGAATATTTGTAGCATTACATAAATATGTAGTTGTCAATGCAGTATATGCAAATGCGATTAAAGGACCTGGATTCATTGAAACTTATATTTATAGTTGAATTATTGTGTCGTATGGCTCTATTTAGTGTTTTTACGCCGACTTCAAAACTGATGTTTAAATTTAGTATCGATGGTGTTCAAAGAATAAAATTATTTTTTACTTTTTAGAGCACTTACCGATTAAAGGTTTGAATTCGGTTCAATTTTTTATTTTCAAAATTATTTTCATAGTTAATGGAAATTGTTGATATTTTTCTGCAAGAAAAAAAAGCAGATCCGTTGAAATAAGTTGAATTTTTACGTTTACATGATCTTTGAAAAGAATGTTATTTTTTTTTAACCAAAAAGAAAAAAAAAAGGAAGGAAAGAAAAAGCAGACGTTATTTTATTTACATACCAAACAATTTCATACGAATCTCAACTTAAAATAAACTAGTATTTTAAAAATGAATGACATACGAACGTTCAAAATGTTAATGACGAACATTATTTATAAACTACCATGGAAAACATAGTGGTGCATGTTTAGTAGCATAGATTGAAAAAAATATATTTCAGACATAAGACATTTATTAGTAAAAAAAAAAAGGTAAGTTGTGTATTGGCATCCTAAATGTGGGGAAAATAGTAAAAATACTACATAAATCTGTCTCTAGATCGGGCATTAGTTTCGAAAGTTAAAAAAAAAAAAAAAAAAAAAAAAAGTGGTCAATTTCTAGAACTTTTTTTTTTTTTAATTTAAAGATAATAACTTCCAAGTATCTTCGTCTTATTAGTAGTTAAGTTTGACAAATATAACACAAATATAACACCTTTTAACCAACGTTGGATTTAAAGCATCGATGTAATATGGACAATATATACAACGGTAGACCGTATCGTAGATTACTAGGCTTTACCGTAGCTTACAGTGCTACTGCCCGTCCTTGACAACCGCGCCTAGCCCTCGATAACCATTCCACTTTAAAAGGTGTGATGAGTTGTGGGTAGGAACTTTCCTTAGTTTTCAATAAAAATTTGCATTTTTGCTATTCTTTTGACACATTCAACTAAACTATGTATTTGAAATTAGCATAGTTCTACGTTTCTTGATACGGTTCAAAATGCTTCTTATTATTCTCCCCCTTATTGTTATCTTACCTATCACTCCTATTTTGGTGAGATCAGAGAAGACCTGACGCATGCATGAATACGCGGTAGGTTTTGCCTAAGAAAATTATACAGTACATCATCGATTCTCCCTTTCCTTTAATCCATCAATTCTAAAGAGAGAGAAAAAAAGCAACATTTTATTCAAACAGCCTACAAACCCATTTCCAGTGTCTAACTTCAATTCCTCCTGTTTACCTTGAGCGCCAGAACGACGGGAACAGGTTTTTTAGAACATGGTGAATAAAAAAGTCACTTTTTAATTCTTTCTGCCTGCTTGATTTTTGTGTCAGTGATATGTTTCTTTTATAACTCGAACCTCACAATCATGGGGGAAAACAGGAAGCCCCCACAGAACTGTTAAGATTCTATGAAGAAGAGATAAATGACTTCTTCCGACATTCAGTGTTTGCGAGAAACGTGTCATCCTGTTATACAGTCTGGTATAAGGTATTATAATGTTCTATGAGGTAATTAGAGGTACATAAGGTATTCTATTGCTGTTCTACCAGGTATTCTAATGTTACGTCAGCAATAACAATCCGAGTTGTATTTGAATGCACTAAACTAACGATTTTCCTTGCCAATTTAACGGCGCATTTCCCATGTCGCAAACGTCGCAATTGCAAGGAACCCCCAAGACATAGGAGCCCCAAAGATAATTGAAAAAAAAAAAAAAAGGAGCATGAAAAATAATTTTCTGTTTGTGGCTAAATGCCTCCCGACTCCAGAAAATGCATTGCGACGGGCTCCCTATCTGTAAATCCGCTGCTGTGGTAATTCATGCTTGGATGTAAACGAAAAATCGGAAACACAGTAAAGGTCGAGACTAGCAGTCGCAACTCGCGGTGGCGACTAAAACATTATATTTTGACGACTACAAATGTTATGTTGGTCGCCAAACTGGCAATCTACTTTTTTCTCTGAACAAAAATACAAACGATGCATCGTACTGATCATGACAAGACATTGGCCATTTGCATCGTCACTGGTAGCCAATATTAACTTGGAGAGAAAATCAACCCATCTGATGTACAACATCATAAATATATAATTTTAACCAAGAAAATGCAATGAAACTTTGTTGGAACAATAGTCAAAATGACCAAATTTATAATTAATCAGCAAATTAAATTAAATACTTTTTTAACTTCAAGTATGCAGGTGCGCTTAGATTGTTTTATTTGCATAATGTCTTGTTTAGATTTTAAAATATTTTTTTCAGAAATGCTTTGAAACATTTTTCTTATGTATAGTAATTTAGTTAAGATATATGCAAGTACATAGTGCAATATTACTGCATGCCGAATGAAGTGAAGTGGGATTACAAATTTTTTAACTTGGTTCAAAGTGGCCACCAACAACGCCAAACTTGCCCCTAACTTTTTAGGTTTACTAGACACTGACCACTATCAATGTTTTTTAATCTCAAGCGTTAGAAAACAGGGGTAATCGAACATTTAAAATCCGTTTATAATTTTTAATAAATAAAAGTCTTGCCCCCATCGTCTGGAAGACGAAATAATTCCCCTACATAACCAGTACATTGTTGCCAATTCTTATAGTGTAGTTTTTATTGAAGTAAGGGCTGTTATGGCCCCTTCCACCCCAGAAGCGGGGCTGCGGAGTCGGTGAGAAAATGACCAACCAACTTCTGGAATTTTGAATCCTCAGACTCTTGACTTTGTAGCCCTGGCAGAGCTGCTAACTCGGAGGGGAAACAGCCCATTATTTGTACCAAAGGGAAAAATGCCTCACATGACATTGAAGTTATGATATAATTTTAGAAGGATTAAGTCAAAAAAAGTATTATTCATACATCTTACAACTTCTTATTGAATGAATTTAAATATTTTTCTTTCCCATAATAGCTTCATGTTCCAAAAAGAAAAAAAAAATTCTCTTGAGAACTCCCCCCG
This sequence comes from Uloborus plumipes, assembly GCA_038373865.1. Classification (NCBI taxonomy): domain Eukaryota; kingdom Metazoa; phylum Arthropoda; class Arachnida; order Araneae; family Uloboridae; genus Uloborus; species Uloborus plumipes. Next base: position 4,292 of record JAXGGA010015050.1, read on the forward strand.
TCAAAAATGTTGATGTCGCGACTTGTGCCATGCCCTCCCCCCCCCCCGTGTGGGCACTAATGTGCATGCCCGTTAAATTTGTTTTTTTAAAAAAAATGATAATTTTACGAGAAACTAGCTTATTATCCGGCGTTGCACAGAATCATTTTAATAAAATGAAATAGGTGAGCCTTAAATTGATAATTCATTATTAATCGTAATCTGCGCAGATGCCTGTATGGGCTCTTGCGCCAGCAAATCCAACCAAACCAATAACCGTAATCTTCGTTGAAATACTCATATTTGAATGCGTTGACTTTTATTAATTTGTATGCTTAAAATCTTACATCTATTTCTCTACCCATTCAAAATTGAAAGAAAATGGCCCCTTTAAGACACAATTGAATTTTGATCTTTTTGGATTTTTTTAAAGTTTCAAACCTCGCCTATGTGAATTCTAGTGCATCAAGGAACCTCTGTGCCAAGTTTGATGAAAATCCGACGAAAACTGGATTTGTATAAGGAACAAACATACAAAGATACACATATACATCCATCCATTTTTACATATACAGGAGGCTTGGAACTTTATTCGGCTTATTTGTAGAGAATCACCGAAATAATGCGCAAAAATATCACACCCGTGCGCATAAAGCGATTGAGAGTAGTCTTTCGTCGCATTGGATCTTACTTGTTCCTTTCCTAAGTAGCATGGGTTGTTCCTCCCTTAATTTCAATAATCGTTCGTTTGGGTTTCAAGGCTTCTCAGAGACTGTATGCAGCGGGAATGAAAAATGTAACTACAGGCACCATTAATCATGCAATTGTGCGCGGTACATGTTGAAAAGTTTGAAAATTTGCATGCACTGTGCATATTAAGCAGCTTCATTTCCTGTCATCATTACTGAAGCGCACTAGTGACATCTATTGAAGAGAAACAATTCGTCAACTCATTTAATCTGCCATGCCCTTTCATACGAAGAATCGATGCAGTCAGTATTTTCATAGGGAGGCCACTCTTTCTTGCATTCGACCTCCTACCGGGAGGGAGACGCATGGAGACGCCCTTCCCTTGAAGGACTCACCACTGCTAAGTTTTCAACATTGAAGTTCAAAAAGGGCATTTTTAGATTACTGTCTGATATTCTTAGGTAAAACCTTCCGCGTATTTATGCATGCGTCAAGTCTTCTCTGATCTTACGAAAATAGGGGTGGCAGGTAAGATAACAATAAGGGGAAGAAATAAGAAGCAGTTTGAGCCGTGTCAAACAACGTAGAACGATGCTAATTTCAAATACATAGTTTAGTTGAATGTGTCAAAAGGACAGCAAATGCAAGTTTTGAAAGGAAAACTTCGGAAAGTTCCCACTTACAACCCATCCCCCCTTTTTTAAGTGTAATGGTTCGCGAGTACTAGGCGCGGTTTTCACAGACGCGGCTTTTTCAGACAGTATCTTTGATGCTAGCAGAAGCACGGTTTAGGGCTCTCCTCAAGATACGATGTACAATTGAAGTCCAAAACACACACACACACACACACACACACACACACATTTACATGAGATCAGCATTTGTATGCCAAGATGTGTAGTAAAGGATAAGTAATAATATCTAACTTTGAAACATTTCTAGATCGGTCCTTGCCTCCTGCCACAGATTTCAGCAGTGGATTCAGCAAACTCAGCCACTTACATATGCCAAAGATGTAATACATCTGCATGTTTTCTGTCTCTAGCTCAGTTTCTGTCTAATATGTACTGATGTGTCCTTATGAGGACGAAACTGCAGTCTCTCGATGATATGACCAAGTTGGCAGTGTATTACATGTAGTTCTGTATTAGCCTTTGCTTATGAGTGGTACCTTACTGCTCAAAATAGAAACTTCCTTTAGATTAAGAAAAATAATAATAATAATAACATTGAAGCAGGAAGCGTTTATTTTATACAAGTTTCGCCCTAAAACATCAGAATAATTTTAAAGGTAACGTGTCAGCTCTGTAAGGGCCCTGCCACACATGAGCGGAAAACGCGAGCTTAAAGCAGAAACGTAAAATGGATTAAATGGTGTTCCTATGGAAAGTACCCGGATTTTCGGTTTCTGCCTTCGGTTTCGGTCGCGTTTTCTACTGATTTGGAGCAGGGCCCTTAGGCTAAAAAAACTGATGTGGGTTCGACACTACTTACTCGTACGGCGCCCATTAAATAATAGATGTTTGAATTGAATTTGAAGTAGAAGTTATGGTCAACATTTTGAAGCAGTGGTGAATGAAAATACAGGCGATAAAACTGTGCGACCAATTAAAACTCAAAAAGCAATAGAACATATGGAGTAGACCTTAAGGCATATCAAAAGTTGAATATAATCCAATTACTGCATACTGCATGTCACATGGGGAGAAACTTGGAAAACTTTGTTTCGAGAAAATCAAATCTTTACTTTTGATCATTAAGAATATATTAATAATTAAATTCAGTGTAAATAGATAATTTTTCCTATAAATTTGATTTGTTTCAATGTTTATTATTTTTAAGTTTTAGTGTAATGTCAAAACTAAGGCAGGGATTCAAGTGAAACACGGACGATCGCAACTCACCAATGCAATCGCAAATTCCAAAATTTGGATTCAAGTGAAACGAATTCACTTGAATTCGACTTACAGTAGCGGTTGCAATATGCAAACGCCTCGAAGCGATTGCAATGGTGTTTCACTTGAATTCGGCCCTTAAACACATGTGTTTTGGTTTTAATAAATGGTGCGCTTTAGTAATTAAATATTACGCTTAGATCTTTGCCATTTTAAAAGAAGTAAAGATTAAGACCCCGCTAATTACTACGTATCATTTTATGTGACGCTTTGTCAGTTAATAAGCTGACATCTACTATTTTTGTGAAAGGTTTTAAAAGTCCAAAATACAAGAGTTTGTAGACATGTTTTAAGGCTATTAGAAAAGCTTCAAGAGTTTCTTCTAAAATAAAATCTTATTTTGTTGCATAATGCTAACAAACTGCAATTTTTAAGATACGAGATGGTTAAATGAAGGCCAAAATATTTAAAACGAACAAAATAAAGCGTGAGTTTCTCTATGGATATTTTAAATATTCAATTTTTTTTCAGGATTCTTTATTACGTCTACTATACGTTTCTGGCGGTAGAGTGGTACTCGTAATATCTATTGTATTACTCATGCCGTTGAAAAACGATCTCATATGCGTACTTTTGAGCGGAAACGATGCGGCTAACATACATTTTTTTCAAAGGGGGATTTAGATTTTAGATAAATAAATAATAAGGCATTCTGGAAATTCCCAACAATGAAGCCTCAGGAATGGTAAATGAAGAAAACCAAGATATCAAAACATTGTTATGAAAATTAACTGGAAAAAGTTGCAGCAATTCAAATAATAATAATAATAATAATAAATAATAAGAAGAAAAAGAACAAACAAGTTCGAGACTTTAAGGTTCTGAAATTAAAATTTAGAGTTAGGGAATGCTACGATCTATTCGATTGGATTATCAACCAAAATTTCAAATAACGAAGCGTCTTTTGTCACATAACTAGTATACCAAACTATTTAAGAACCTACAGCCTCCTTTAGACGTCCTACGTTAGCTAGGAATTAAAATACTATTAAATTGTGATAGTAGCGAAAAATTGACATAAGAGATCCTTCCTTGGTATCCTTTTTTATAGGAAATTTATAATAGGTGTAAAAATACTGAAATACAGAAGTTCAACTCGAAAAGTATTTTCATAGCTTAAAACAGTGTAGTAAATAAATTAAGCTGCTAGGAATTTAGGCAGAAGTTTTCTATAAATTAACCCTTTCTTCAGTGAGTTTTTGACTGTTTTTCCTTTAGTTTTGAACGCAAAGATAGCAGAGCTGCACACATTTTGTAATAGCATATTTCAAATTTTAAAATTTATAAGCAATAAGTAACTAATTTATTAGCACGAAACATCTAAAAATGCATCATATGTGACAAACAATGCAATTATCTATCTATCTATCTATCTATCTATCTATCTATCTATCTATCTATCTATCTATCTATATATATATATATATATATATATATATATATATATATATATATATATATATATATATATATATATATATATATATATATTATATATATATATATATATATATATATATACACTGAAGTGACAAAAGTCATGGGATAGCAATATGCAAATTTTCAGATGGCAGTAGCATCGCATAGAACAGGTATAAATGCGCAGTGCTTTTACAGAGCTTTCATTTCTGTTCAAGTTATTCATGTGAAGAGGTTTTAACGTGATGATGACCGCACGACGTGAATTAACAGACTTTGAACGCGGAATGTTAGTTGGGTCATGCCATTTCGGAAATCGTTAGAGAATTCAACATTCCCAGATCCACTGTGTCAAGAGTGTGCCGAGAGTATGAAATTTCAGGCATAACATCCCACCATGGACAGCGCAGTGGTCGACCGCCTGCACTTAAAGATCGAGACCGGCGACGTCTGCAAAGAGTCGTAAATTCTAACAGACAAGCAACACTGCGTCAAATCACCGTAGAAATCAATGTGGGACGTACAATGGACGTGTCTGCTAGAACTGTGCGGAGAAATTTGGATTTCTTGGGCTATTCCAGCAGAAGACCGACTCGAGTGCCTTTACTGACAGAACGACATCGCTTGCAGCGACTCTCGTGGGCACGTGAGCATATCGGTTGGTCCCTAGATGAATGGAAAACCGTGGCCTGGTCCGATGAGTCACGATTTCAGCTGGTAAGAGCCGATGGTAGGGTTCGAGTGTGGCGCAGACCCCACGAAGCCATGGACCCAAACTGTCAGCAAGGCACTGTTCAAGCTGGTGGTGGCTCCGTAATGGTGTGGGCTGTTTTTTCATGGCATGGACTTGGTCCTCTAGTGCGACTGGACCGAACATTGACTGGAAATGCTTATGTGCAGCTACTTGGAGATCACTTGCAGCCATTCATGGACTTCATGTACCCAAACAACGATGGGATTTTTATGGATGACAATGCGCCATGTCACCGGGCCACAACTGTTCGCAATTGGTTTGAAGAAAATTCTGGACAATTCCAACGAATGATTTGGCCACCTAGATCGCCCGACATGAATCCCATTGAGCATTTATGGGACACCATCGAGAGGTCTGTTCGTGCCCAAAATCCTGCCCCATCAACGCTTTCACAATTATGGACGTCTATCGAGACAGCATGGCTCAATATTCCTGCAGAAGACTTCCAACGACTTGTTGAGTCCATGCCACGTCGAGTTGTTGCACTTCGCCGGGCAAAAGGAGGGCCGACACGATATTAAGAGGTATCCCATGACTTTTGTCACTTCAGTGTATATATATGCTTGTATGTTTGTTCCTAATACAAATCCACAGTTTTCGACGGATTTTCATCAAACTTGACACAGAAGTTCCTTAATGCACTAGAATTCGCATAGGCGGGTTTTAAAATTTTAAAAAATCCAAAAAGCTCAAAATTCGAATTGTTTGTCTCAAAATGGCCATTTTCTTTCAATTTTGAATAGATAGAGATAGAGTAATCGAGATAATCCTTTAAGCATACAAATTGATAAAATTTAACACAGTTAAATACGTGTATTTTCCTACAAAGATTACGATGAACAATGAATTATCAATCTAAGACTCACCTATTTCATTACAAAATTTATTAAAAACGTGGGAAAAAACAGGATGTTGCCAAAATTTCTATGCATTTGTGGAAAGGGAAGAAATTATACCACAGACCTCAAATTTTTTGAGTGAATTCTATGCCCTCAACGGCACTTTTTCCGTCTTACCAGCTGTCGAAACTAAAAAAATAAATTTTTTTAAATAATTTACTACAAATCTCAAAAAAATGCATTTCTTTCCAAACCTCAACGTAATTGCGGCAGATCAAGAAATTGACCTAAAATTTTCATACTTTTTATGTGCACTCTGCTTTCCCAACGGCACCTCTTCTGCAACACCCATCATCGAAATAAAAAAAAAAAAAAAGAATGTCTTCTCGGTCCACCCCGGTGTGTGTGTGTGTGATCGGAAGTAGCGCGGGCTACAAGTAGCGAAACTACAGTAGTAGCTGCATTTTTTAGTAGTTTCTAGTGTAGGGCACTACTTTAAAAAGAAAAAAAGTAGAGTATGGAGTAGCGTGATACAAAATAATCGTAGTTGGTAGCGATTTCTGGAAACTACTTTTTAATTAAAAAAATAAATAAATAAATGAAAAAAAAAATTAAAAAAAAAGAGAACGAAGGAAAAAAACACAGTTTAATTGACTCTGACTGGTGGAAATATTGTTCGAGTACAGCAGCGGACGCAATGAGAAATAAGAACCATAAAAATATGAGCTGATCCTTAGATACATCATTTAGACGAAATATAATCTGTCTGTTTGATGTCATTGGTTTATTTGGCATCATAATTTTTATATTCCTTCAAATCATTTTTATGTTCCTAAATATTCCCTGCCAAGAAATTAAAAAAAAAAAAAATGAAGATTGAATTCTTTCAATCTTTCAACTTTTGAATCCTTTCTTGTGGCGAATATTTGAAATAATTGTAAAAAAATCTAAAAAAAGGCAAGTTTTAGCACAAAAAAGGAACAAAAAGAAAAAGTAACAAATAAATTCAAAGACAATTCTTAGTTCTATTTCATGTTCAAATTAGTTAATTTATTAATGTGAACCACTCTTCGAATTTTTTTGGTCAGTCCTGAAAGGTGTATATGCTTTTTATTTATTTAGTTTTTAAAAAGTAGCGAACTAGCGACTACAACTCAGTAGTTTGTAGTCGCTACATTAAAAAAAAGTAGTTGTAGTTATAGTTAACTACATTTATAACAAAGTAGTTGTAGTTAGATACAAAAGAAATGAAGTTTTTCCAACCGCTGCTAATATGCGTGTGCGTGTATACTCGTGCATGCATGTGAAAATGTGTGCATGTGTGTACGCATGCATGTTTGTGTATGTGTTGGCTGGTGTGCGTGTGTGTGTACAGGACATGGACGCCACCACCAGGGGGAGCGAAGGTTGGAGACCAGAGGAGGACTTGCACCAGCAGAGCAGTAGTCTGTGAGCCGAAGGCAGAAAAGATGCTTAGAAACATGGTTTCGTTTGCCAACTTCGGGGACTACAAAATGTGATATTTTTCTGAATCCTTAGAGTCTACAAATGAAAAAAACACAATGTTCCCGCAAAAATATTGTCTCATTAGTTTTTTACAGGCCATTAAAGATAGATGGCAAAATATGCGAAAATGGAATTCTAGGGGCGGATAATTACGTTAAATATCATATATATGTGTCTGTCTCTGCCTATATATTTATATGTACATGTAGATGGATATATAGATACTGTTTGATATTCTTTTCGGCGACCTTCCTGGAATTCGCGCATGTGTCAGGTCTCAACCGATTTTATGAAACAGGGGGTGATTGTGATAAGAGAGATAAGGAATGAGAAGGGATTTTTCTTTGTTTTGTTTTTCGTTACATTCGTATATTTGAGGTGTTGATTTGTGTTGGTTTTTTTTTTTTTCTCTTCCTTATCATTTCTATAAAAATAAAATAATATCGGAGTACGTGGAAATGCTGCTATCGTGCATTTTCGTAATCAAGCTGTCTCCCTTTTTAAAATAGAACCGTTCAACGTTGCTTGATAAAAATAGAGAGTTTTTCCGAAATTTCTCGTTTTTTCACAATATACACCTGGAAAATTATTGAAAATTCAACAAATGTGTGTAGAAACACTGTTATACGAAGTTTGCTTAGCTGAATCACAAAAGACGTGAAGTAAGTATATTCTGACTTATTAATATATTTTGCAACATAAAATCGTATGAAAAAGAAAAACTAGGGTAGAAAACCTGTTTATTGAAATTTTAGATTGCAAATATTTTGTGCAACAGCGCCACCTAGAGACAATTTTTGTTGTGAATGAGCCAACAGGCTAAAGAATATAGTCCCTATTTCAGTTACTAATTAAAACTTAATGAGACGAGGTCTGCTTGGGAACATTGGATTTTTCGATTGAGTACATCACTATTAGTTGATTTCAAGCAAGTTCCCGTAGTCCCTAAAATTGGTAAACGAACTTGAACGATATCGGTGCTTGGCCCACAGAATATAGGTCCTGTCATGATCTTAATGGTTTCATTTAAAATTTTAAATTACATTTATTAAAGCACATCATACAATATGCATTACTTTTAAAAGCTCAAAATTGACGGAAAAAGTCACGAATCATATTTGGCGACGATTGACGTCGTTCAAAACTTACTTATTCGTGGTAACAAATCAGTCCCTTATATACAAGGGCGGATCCAGAAATGTTCCAAGGGAGGGGCGATTGAGTTTTTTTTTCTTACTTGCCCATTTTTTTCTCTATGCACCCTTGTTAACACATGTTGGTTACAAATGTTTTGGTCTTCCATTTCGAAAAATTTCCAGATCAGAGCTCCGAATCCTCACCCTTTCTCTTAATATCATCAAAAATCAACTAAAACTGCCTTTTTTGAACTTCAAAATCTAAGAACCGCTGTGGAAGAGTCCCTCAAGGGAGGGGCGATCGCCCCCATCGCCCCTCCCTCGTATCCGCCCTTGCTTATATATCCTATATGTATTTACACAAGCTATTTCAAATTTTTCCAGGGGAGCGGGGGCAAACACTGCATACACAATGTAAATTGCATCAAAAATGACAAAAACCACGCCCGCCTACATGTAAATTGATTTTTCAAAGCCGGGAAGGAGAGGAATTGACTCCCCCCCCCCTCCCCCAAATGACGGGCCTCTGATTTTATAAGTATTGGTTTTCTGAAAAACAGTAATAGTTAATTTATGTTCTAGAAATAAAGCAGCAACAAAAAATGTCTAAACTGGTTCTTATTTAATCTCTATATCTCCTAAACTAACTCCTTTCACGACTACAAGTTATGTAGCAAAAACAATAAACACTCAATTTTATAAAAATTAATTAAAATTTTGAAAAATCAAACGTTACTCAAAATAGCAGCGCAAAAAACGCAATATTACCGTATTTTTCGCTGTGTAAGACACACCCAATTTGAATTAAATCCCCCAATTTTAATTAATCTTAAAATTATGCCGTATAAGACGGTGCGTCTTATACGGCAAAAAATACGGTATACAACAATGTCGTTCCACTAAAAGTTGCTCTTTGTGAAACATCGCCAAAAGGGGATATCAAGCCATAAAAGATAGCGACGCGAAACGAAACCACGCGAACTGGCGCTCTTTGATCAAAAATAAAGAATGAGAATATCTGAAACGCCTGGCGGATTGATACAATGTTCGATTTTAATTTTATATTAAGTCACACAGCGAAAAAAGTGAGTGATTCGAAACGTATTAATATATTTTGAAATGTAAAATCGAGTAAAAGAGTAAAATTATGGTTGAAAAACTATTTATTAAAATTTTAGATTGCAAATATTTTGTGCAATAGCGCCACCTAGGGACAACGTCTCTAGTGAAAGAGTGACCAGGCCAAGGAAAAGAGTTCGTGTTTCAATTAGTAATTAAAACTTAATGAGACAAGTTCCACTTGGGAACATTGGATTTTTCGATTGAGTACATCAATATTAATAGATTTCAAGCAAGTTCTCGTAGTCCCTAAGATTGGTAAACGAACCTGAACGATATTTGCACTTGGCCCACAGACTACAGGTGGAAGCGCCATGCGCAGGGACGGCCCTAGCAGTTTTGCCACCACGGACAAAAATGCAAAATGCCGCCCCTCTCCACGATTAAAGTTTAAAAAGAAATAAATGGATTGTAAATACAACCAATTAAATAGATGCGAATTCTAAAACAGCGTGACCAAATAAAATCCTATATTCATTGTCGGAATTAGACCGAACGTCGCCCTTAGTCATATTAGCTATATAGGGCCTTTTTGTAGTCCGGAAAACAGTGCTGTAATCACAACAGTACATTTTTGTCACCTATGTGTCTTTTTTTTTTTTTTGCTAATATAGAACCTCATTTTTTTAACGTCGGTTTTCCACCTGATGCTATCTTCTTTCTTTCTTTTTCTTCTTCTTTCTTTTTTTTTTTTGATTGATCTTGAAGGGGGTTATGTTATGAGGATGAGAAGAATGATACAGTGACTATTTTCAATGGAGTATGGGATACCTGCAATTTTAGGGGGTTCGGGGGTTTCTCCACCGGGAAAATTTTTGAAAAATAGATCTAAAATTCTATATTTTAAGGCCTTATAACGGGTAATTAAGATTACAAAAACAACAGGAGAAAAATAGGCAAATAATACCTTTTAAAAGTTATAACTTATTTTACGAATTAAAATCAATCAAAATTGAAATTGCTTGTACTTGTGGTTCTATAAATCGGTGACATTAATCAATAAGGAAAAAAGAAAAAGAGCTTAGGAGGAGAAAAGTTAACTGACATCGGCTTTCTGTATAGAGTTGGTGTTTGATCGTCTCTCCAATCCGCCGACTAACACAACACTGAATTTAATATAAAATGATCAATGGAAAAAAAATGCATAAAAAGATTTTAAAAAATGGTGTGAAGATTTGGAAAACAGGAGAGTAACATCCCGGCCAACAATTAATCCTCTATGCCCTTACTAAGAAAAGGAGTTGCAGAACTTTTTAAGAAGTTTCGAAGACTTGATTAATTGTTTTCAAGACCTCTAGAACAACTATATTTAAGGCACTTTATTTGCACTTTCCAGTTGCAAATTGCTTAGTTTCACAGATTGCCCTAATATTTTATAAGAAACGTCCATTTTAAGTTAAGAAATAGACGTTACTAGAGATTTCTTACAACTTTATTTTTCAATCACAAAACGAAGAAGAGTAGAGGTAGTATAGTATTTTTTTTCTCGCGCTAAACATATTGACAGAATTCAGTATAGATAAAAGCAAGCAATAACAAACTTCCAAAATATTAAGCGTGGGATTAAATAAATAGCAAGAAATGAAACATATAAATCACAAAAATTTATCTCGAGCAGTATGCTACAGAAATGCGAGAATCATGAGTTTTGTATTTTTGATGCAGGAAGCATTAAGGAGCTGAATTCGGTACTTAAAAAAAAAACTTTCAGGAATTTCACGTATTTGGAAATGAATTTGCTTAGCTTGTGGATAAATCCAGCCCTACTTATACTTATTAAAGCTATAAATTTAAAGAAACAAAAGAGAATAAAACAAATACCAGAATATTTTTGGCAGTGGGCTCACAAAAAAGAAAAAAAAAAAGATGAGCTTTACATATTTTCTACATATTTAGTGGGTTCACCTTACACACAAATATTGATTTATGTAACTATTAGAAATATATCGTGTCCTAAATTTCTAAATGTATATGTATAGAATCAATTATCTATATAAAATATTCATTTAAAAATGCAGCTAACATATTCTTGTATCTGATGCACACTTTTATGACAATTTGATGAGAGATTAATAATTTGCTTGCTATATCAGAAATACCAGATAATGTATTGTTGTAAATGTATTGTTATGCAATGGTAAATTGCAGGAATACTAAGAAAAAAAAAAACTAAAGGTTTAAAAAAAAAATCTTTTTGACTTTAAATCCTGCAAACTTTCTGAGACAATTTTTAAATTAATCTGTTCAGCTAATTCATGATTTGGCTGTGAGGGTTTTTTATTGGAAAGTATTTAAAACGTCTGGGATAACTGTTTAAATCAGCAACCTAATGTCAGCTTCATCATCCAATTGCTTCTGAATTTTGATTTTGCTGCAGCGCAGGAAGTAACGATGTTTTACTTTTGGAAATTTTGGGACTAAATCTTAAGGATTCAATCTAAAAATGCATAGTATCAATTTGAATAAATTTTAGCTTCAATTGATTGCCAGTAGTTACATCAATATGTTGATCTCTTTTTTTTTATTCAAGAGTTTGGAGGTGTCAGTTATGAAATGTAGTTGTGATCCAACCCTTTTTGAATAGGAAAATATTTAAATGCTTTGAAAGTATTAAAGAATGTTTAATCTTTATAAAAATTGAAATTTTATTAAAAGTTTGACTCTATGATTAAGCAAATAGTGATTACTAGCTGAGCTACTTTTACAAAAAATGTTTTGCAACATTGCAATCATTCATTATTATTATTTTTTAACTACGCCTTACGTATCTTCTCATAAGATGTAAGTATTTATGCATCCACATATTTTATTAATTATCTTTTATTCATTCGATAAAATTCGGCGTATCATTTGATGAATTCAGATTTTTTCCCCTCCCAAAAAACTAGGTTCGTGAAGCCCGTGTCTTTTAAAAACAATTTCACAACCTTGACATACTTAAAAAAGTTATCTACTGTAGTTAGTTTGTTTTTTTTAAATTCCTCCATTGACAGTTATAGTTTCTAAAGATTAGTGTATTTTATAAATATAAAAAAATCGTTTAATTTTATAGGCTGTGTTGAAATAGCCAAAAATGCTGTGTTGAAGGGGATACATTTAAATAACACGCTTAAACATTGCTACACTCATACCTTTCATGATTCCGAAGTGCAGAATGAATGTTTATTTTTAAATTAGTTTATACTTTTCTTTCGTTAAAGAAGACTTTCTTTTAGATATTCGACCCAAAATGCCGCCCCTAAAGATTTACCGCCCCGGACAGGGGTCTGGAATGTCCGGCGCTAGGGCCGCCCCTGGCCATGCGGCTCTAAATCCAAGCTGTAAAAGGAACTACAACCGCAACAATGGTCGAAAAGGAGATTGAATAGCAATTCGTCATTTCTCAAATTTCTCAAATAAATAAATAAATAAAAATAACATAAATAAATAAATAAATAAATAAATAAATGATTAATTTTTTTTTTTTGTTGAAAAAGTTGTTGTCACATTAAAAAGAAAAAAGATAAGAATAGTCATAGCTCTGATATGTTTTCCTCCTGTTACATAATCTATCACAGTATCATTACGCACTACGCATCGCATTCATGTATATTTGCATCAAGCGATATTTTAACGCAACAGCTTGACAAACAGCAGGTTAATCTACAAAAGGAAACTGACCTTCGGGTAACTTTTTTAGATTTCTCTGTTTTCAGCCCGTCATCAATGAGTTCTTTGTCACAAAACAGCGTTCTGCCTGCTGGGCAACGTGAGCTTGAATGAAGCTACTCCCCCCCCCCCTGTAGCTTCTTAAGTTTTGATTTTTAAAAGCATTTGGTAAATGATACGCCCTAGACTGAGCGGCGATGAACGGTGTCTATTTTTAAAGCTCACATTACGTTGCTGTCGATCAGGCGTGGAGTAATCGCCGATTACATAATCGTAATCCGCGTAATCGATTACATTTCTTTTTGTAATTGTAATTATAATCATAATTTGGAAATTGAACACTCGTAATCGTGGAATCGTAATTTTAATCTAGTATTTCATGTGCAATCGTAATTGTAATCTTTCTTTTAATAATCGTAGTTTAGCTTTGTAATCGTGTAATCTGACTTTTCTCTTCAAAATATATTCACATATAATTTAATCTTAATTTATGCTTTATATTTTAATGCTCACATTATTTTTAATCAATCTATATATATAAAATCAAAGTTTGATGACATCATGAGTCGCGGGTCAAACGCTCTCCTGGAAAATTTACGCAACGTACGATTATGAATATTGGTACAAAATTAGTCCTCATACTGATAATGTGCAAGTCGTAGCCGAAACTTTTGAATTCACCCTAGATTTCCTAAAATTTAATTAAAATTGGGTTATTAAAAACCTATTACTCCCTGTTTTCGTACTCCAAAGGAGCAGTTTTGTAATTGACGTGAAATCAACTGCAGATTTCTTCCGTGCACGCACATTGTTTTGTTTTCAAAGTAAGTAATTTTATTTCATTTTCAGCTTTATTGTAGTCACTTCTTCAGATGATTACTTCTTTTTTTGATTTCCTAAAACTTGTACTGGTTTTTGAGCAATAAGTTTTCCTCTATATTATTTCATTTTCTAGGATTATTTATGAAACAAAAATTTTCAAAATTTGCAAAAGTATTGAAGTCAGCGCAAAAACACTATATAGAATCATACGAAACTATAATTTAACTATATATATAAATTGCAATGAATCCAGGTTCTTTAATCGCATCCGCATACACTACATTGACAATCACATATTTATGTAATGGTACAAATATTCAGCTCTTAATGTTCAATGTTTTCTCTGAAAAATGTTGGCAAAATGTAGTTAAACATCATTTCACCTGTAGTTTTTGCACCGACTAAAAAACTTATGTTAGACCATAGAAATGAATTTCATTATGCAATCCCGAGAAGCCTGGCGTTCAAAATGGTCATTATTACGATTACTGTGATTCCAATTTCTTTTTCGAAAGATTTCTGCAAGTTCCCGTTATCGAACCCGGACCACGAGAGGATGAAACCAATCGGAAATAAAGACCCTTCTAACAAAAAAAGAATTCTTGAAATCGGTCTAGGCATCTTCGAGTAATCTTATAACATACAAAAAAAAAAAAAAAATCTCCGACGAATTGTATAACCTCCTCCTTTGTTGAAGTCGGTTAAAAATAGGAGAAAAGGGGAAAACATGGCGACGATGCAAGCTTAAAATTTTAATTTTCGCCTGTAACTGAAAAGTGCCTATCAAAGGTCTCAGTTATTGAAATATTCTCAAAAGCATTACCGAGAACAGAAATCTTTACGAGCTTTTCAAAATATTGGTCATTCCAAAAGTTTCATTAAAATGTAAAAAATTCGCCAAATAAATTAATTTGACCATTCTAAGCCCATCAGAAGTTTTGGTGGAACTATCGTTCCAAAAGGCTGGATTATTATTATTATTATTATTTTGCGATCTAAATGGCAATGAAGGCATAACAAAGTTTTTGAAACAAGAAGCAAAATCTTTTAAATTTTACCACAGGCAAAGCCGTGGCAGGTAACTCAAGTAAGTATACAAAAGAAAAAAAAAGTGCTTTGTTTAAAGATTTTTAAAACATTTTTTTATGTTTAAAAAATGAAAAATTTTGTTTGAGAATTTTATAAAAATTTCCTTTGAGAATTTTATTTTTAAGAATTTTGTAATTTCAGTAACTGTAATCTTAATCGTAATTGTAATCTCCAATTTTTCATGCATGTAATCATAATTGTAACATTTTCTCGTATTTGATTCCAAGCCTACAGCCGATAAATTTTAGTTAATGGAGAAGTTGTTATCGTTTTCCAATTTTGCGATGTAAATAGAGCCACGCTTATGTTTTATGTGTGATATACTGTCCGTTCTAGAAAACAACGACTAGTATATTCGGGATAGATTTCGTTTTAAAAAGGGTTTCGTTTTAAAAACTGAGTTGGTCAAAGCGGAGTGAAAATAATACGAAACTCATGGGTTCGATTCCTTCATAGCCAGAAAAATGTCGTTTCGGCGGCGAATTTGGATAAGTGATAAAAATAAAATATCCAAGGTTAAAAAATAGCAAACGAAAGTATGGAAGTTTTTTTTAATGATGAATATGGAAGAAAGGAGAATGCATAAGCAAAAACGTTGTCAACGAGTCATCAATGCATGTGAAAAAGTCACGAAAACGTTGGTGGAGGTTTTATTTATCAAATTTCTTGAAGATAAAAGCCTTGACACATTTCATTGACATTTTTAGTAGCTTTTCCATCTTCTACCGTTAAAACACATATTTATTTAGACACTGCAAAAGATAAACCGTTGTTTTTACAGTATAATACTGGCAGCAGAGTTTTTAGATTAAAACTATAAATGCGCAGTAGTAAACGGTAAAAGCAGCAATTTTACAGTTTATTACCGCAAAATTTGCTGTATTATACTGTAAAAACAACAGAATAATACTGGCAGCAGAGTTTCCAGTTTAAAATTGCAAAATGCACAGCAATAAACTTTAAAAAAGCAATTTTACAGTTTATTACTGCAAGGCAGCAATTTTACAGTTTATTAGTGTAAAAATGCAATTTGCAATTTTATAGCTTGTTACTATAAAATTAGCTGTGGTCATATTGTAAAAACATCTATTTTTTACAGTGTATTACCGACTGTTAACCACCACGCTTTCTATTTTTCAGTTGCTCAGGCCTGTCGTTCAAGTTGTCAGGAGCAGGAGTGTGCCCAGGAGGGTGGGACATCTTTCGGCCCCTCCTCGAGCCTGAACGATGCCCGGATTTCAAAAATATTTGAACACGAAAACTTTTTAAAAATATAATTTAAAGATAAACTTAATCGAGGAGCAATGGAAACTTATACTATTAATATACAACATTAGAACGTACACATAAAATTAAAAGTAGTTGACTGGGAGAGCTTATTAGTATTCCGTACTAGTTAAGTGAAAAAAGAAAGCACGCTTTGTCAGCAGTTGAAAATTCTTTACAACACACAGCTAATCGAGCTTTTAACATAAGAAATTTTCTGTTTTAGTTTTGATTCTATCAGTAGAGCCTGATAATCGTACAAGCCGATAAGCTAAGGCCTAGGTGGACCAGTAAATATTGCCTTTTTACACCTCAAATTTGTTACTAAGAAATATTTTCGTAATTAGTTCCGCATACCGTTTGGAGTGAATCCCGAAAAAACCCTTAAGTTTGCAGTGAGCTTCCATCCGGCATGGCAAATCAAACATGGCCACCTAGTACTCTTTGCCTTTCTCATATCTGTGGCAAAAATCAAGATTTCCCGCTCTGTAAAAAAAATAATAAAAGAGCAAATGTATTTTTTTATTGAGTAACTTCTTTATTGAATTGAAAAAAAAAGTCGTGCAATTTCTAGCTTTGGAATGCGAATAGCAAAATTTTTACATTTTGCACCTAAACAATGCACGCAAAACTTGGAGCATTGAAGATCTGCGTTCTTGCATTGACATCTGGGCTCAGTCTTTCATGGAGTTTGTCATTTTACAGTTACAAAATATTAATTGCAAATTTGTTCAGAATCTTCGAGAAGTGGCGAAGGCGATGGGCACTGTCCACCTTCTTTCATTACACTTCTATTTAGTTGGACTGATCTTTAGCCACTGTTGTACTTGAGGATGAAAACAAAGTGAATGATCACAATGGGTGTGGGTGGAAGAGTTGTCAGGTTAAATTTTGAAAAAGAGTTTTGGCTATTTAATTATTATAGTGGATGTATCGTTAATCACCAAGAGCAGTGGTTCTCAACCTTTTTACAGCCACCGCCCCCCTGTATGGTTGAAAATTTTTTCAGCGCCCCCTTTGCGGACGGACGTAAAAGTGGAAGAGGGGGAGGGGGGGGGGTCGTTTTCTTGACAGGTTTAATCCTATAATTTTGCCCAAACAGGTAGTTGAAAAATGACTATAAAGTTAAAAACTTATGCTTTTTTTTCTTTTTCTTTAAGATAATTTTTAGAAAAAGTGCGCATTTTCCCCCCTCTAAAAAGCTGTGTCAGTAAAAACCAAGTGCATAGAATGAGTCCATTAAATGAGTGAACCATTTTTTAGGTAAAAAAGAACAACACGTTTTGAAATAAAAATGCCTCGTTTTTTTCAACATTTTGTTTGAAAAATACATTACGTTCAAATAGTTCCTGAACAGTCCGATCCCAAACAGTCTTGCTCTTATTACTTGCAACTATGCAATACGCATCCCCTATACGGATATAGGATTTTACTACGGAAAGGCTAACAGCCGTTCCTCGTATTTTTTCCCAGACGGGACAAGGACTTGAAACTATAGCCCGTACCTGTCACCTTTAAAGATTATAAACGAAGTTTTAATTTAAAAAAACTGGTATAAGTTGAATTTAAAAATCAAGCCTTTGCTCTAAGTCAGTGGTTATCAACGGGGGCGGTATCGCCCCCGTTGATAACCACTGACCTAGAGCAATAATTTGGTTCTTCTCCCCTCCAAAAATATGTTTCAAGAACACTTCTGCAATTTCAATTCTCTTTTCTAAATCAAATTGGGAGCTATACTGAACTGTGAGATCTAAGAATTGAGTTTGAGATTTTTTTTTAACAAGTTAGCTCTAGATTTCCCCTTTCTAAATAATACAGACATGGCGTCACATCCTATTAATGGCTGCATGGAAAATGAGAGGAGGACCCTTCTTGGGGATCTGAGGCTTCTTGTATTTTCAATATATTGTAATAATTTTTTCTTTGTGCTTAATTGATAGGGAAATGGGGAAGTAAAAACTAGTGATGTTCCTGGCATACCTCTTTCAACTAGAATGGAGAGCATACTTGTATTGTATACTTGCACACTTGTATATTGTATATTGTATATTGCATACTTGTATATTGTATGTTGTATATTGCATACTTGTAGAGCATACTTGTGTTGTATATCACTATTACTGTGATAGTCTGTAGAGTTAGCGACAAAAACAGCCGAAATATTTCACTTCCGGATACCAGTGTGAAATTCGGTACAGAGCTTAGGTACATATATAAGAACAAAAAACCGCCGGGAGACACTTGATCAGGGGTCATGAACTCCCGTGATGACGTCATCAAGATGGCCGCTTTTACAGGTAAATACGTTCGTTTAACTGCTTAAAACTCCATCATAGATTAAAATATTGCAAAACTCAAATGTATCATCTGAAAGTTCTTTAAAAGAGCTATTTAGAAATATTTAATTTTTCTTTCTGAGGTCAAGGGCCCACCTGTAATGACGTCATCAAAATGGCCGCTTTTACAGGTAAATACGTTTGTTTAACTCCCCCTAAAACTCCATCATAGATTTAAATATTTCAAAACTCAACTATATCATCTGAAAGCGCTTTAAAAGATCTATTTAGAAAGATTTAGTTTTTCTTTCTGAGGTCAAGGGCTCACCGGTGATGACGTCTATGTGACTGGCCCGGAGCTGTTCTGACATGTTTTTATTGCAATTGAGCATCGGCGTTTCTATCCGCTTGAACACACTGTAAAAAATGAATGTTGTTTTTACAGTATAACACAGCTAATTTTATGGTAATAAACTCTAAAAATTACTAATTTTGCAGTACTAAACTATAAAATTGCTAATTTTACAGTAATAAACTGTAAAATTGCTATTTTTACAGTTTATTACCGCGCATTTTACAGTTTTAAACTGGAATCTCTGCTGCCAGTGTTATACTGTTGTTTTTACAGCATAATACAGCTAAACTTTACGGCAATAAACTGTAAAATTTCTATCTTTGCAGTAAGAAACTGTAAAATTGCTAGTTTTACAGTTTATCACAGTGCATTTTATAGTTTTAAATTGGAAAACCGGCTGCCAAAATTATACTGTAAAAACAACATTTTTTTTTTTGCTGTGCAACTGTTATTCTTTTTGATCGGAAATATTCCATCATAATTTGAATTAATCTTGATTTGTTCTTGGGATTCCGCTGAAAGTTAGTCTGTTAAGTTGTTGCCACTACGTTTTCTTCCAAAAACAACAGCCGCAGATCTTTTCGACTTCCCCCTTTTTTGCTTCTTTACAATTTTAGATTTTAGTTGATAATGAACCCGTGTGTCCACCAAAAACCACTACACTGAAAAAAATGAGCTGTTTTTTTTTACAGTATAATACTGGCAGCCGATGTTCCAACTTAAATCTGCAAAATGCACAGTAATAAACTGTAAAACTAGCAATTTTACTGCTTCTTACTGTAAAGTTAGTGATTTTACAGTTTATTTCCGTAAAATTTAGCTGTGTTATTTTTTAAAAACAACAGTACACTGGTAGGGGAGGTTCCAGTTTGAACCTGTGAAATGCACGGTAATGACTGTTAAAATTAGCAATTTGACAGTTTATTACTGTAAACTAGCAATTTTGCAGTTTATAACTGCAAAATTAGCAATTTTTACAATTTATTACTATAAAATAAGCTGCAGTATACCGTAAAAACAACATTCATTTTTTACAACATTCATTACCTCATATGAAAAGAAGTTTCTCTGAACAAACCTGTCGCGTATTCGAGACATATCTTTTTAAATATCCGACTCATCCCACGCCAATGCGTGCTTCATACATCCCCCATCTATGATAGAAGCGTAGATTGATAGTGAGATTCTACTGATTCAACGATATCTGCCTTACTTGATTTTTTTTTTCTCATAGAAACCTGATCAAAAAGCGAGGGTAGTTGAAGGTCTGATTAGTCTGATTAATATTGGGGATTATCTCGTAAATTACCGTTTGATTTGAGAACAGCAGCAATCCTCTTGAACAGTTGCAGAAGACTGAACTTTCATTTCTTTACAGTGGCACTTTTTTTCCTCTAAAGTTTTGCTTCCCGGAAAAAGCTTCCAAAAATTGAAGGCAGTGAATTCTCACCGAAACGTTTGGCACTGTCACATAATTATGTGGAAGCGTAATTAAAAATGTTAAAAAATTATTCTTGAGTAACCATGTGCTACTTCATATGCGCAAAAGATAAGATTTTGAGATTGTAATGACCTTTTAATAAGTTAGTTTTTTGAACCAGTTTTTGACAAGTTTTAATCGTCACTCTTTGTTTCTTCTTTTTTTGAAATTTTCACTTGATATCCTAAAAGTATTTCAGCACAATTTTACGATTTATATAGGTACATTATGAGTATTATCTATATATATAGGAGCTAAACAGATCAGCATTGAATTTTCAAAAGAAAAACTTAGCATTTTTTCTCAGGGCCCTTTTTCCCCTTTTGATATTCTCATTTCAAAGCTAGAAATAGTAACACCCTCAAAGCTACTTTGTGATGTTCTGAAACATAAAATCATTTGACCTAAACTGTTCTGCAAGTACTCCAAGCACTACTCGTGCGTAGAAACGTGACTTTTTTTAAAAACTGTTCCCAAAATCAAAACTGATTCATACGGGTCAATGAAAGAAATATTTGTTTATGTGTTCAGTACACAGTCTTACTGCAGAAAAAAGCATAAAATTAACATTTCATCCACACATCCAGAGAAAATGAAAAACCCAGTACTATGCTTCCATTCTTGGCAGCTGAAAGTGCTGCCTCTGTTCCTCCAAACATCAAGGAGCTCTGAGTGCTCTGACACTGGATTAGAAACAATGTTTTCACTTAGAATAACAGCACATGGCCAATAGTGCAACCAAGTGATAGCTCCAAAATGTTGAATGGAAAATTTTTGCCGTATATAGCGAATCATTAAGGGGTTAATCTTCGAGGGAGTTTGCTTAAGGTATATAACACAGGTGTAGCCACAGATAATTTTCTGCAGAAATCCTATAGATTTTTGCAGATTTTCTCCAGATATCTTTTAACTAAACATGTAATTTTAAGCAAATTCTAGATTTTGTCCCGTTCGTAGTAAAACTAAAATTCCAGCAAGTGTCACAAAAAATTAGACTTTTTGATTTTCTACTTAGTAAGCTAAATTTGCAGGCAAATTTAAAGAAAACTGCAGAAATTGTGCTGAGTTTCTGCAAAATATATATTTAGTTACAATAGCTAATTGCAGAAAATCTGCCTTTCTGCAGGAACATTTTCAGCATTTTCCCTTATATTTGGACATACTTGAACTGCAGGACATATTGTTCTGCAGTTCAAGATCTGTTCTGCGACGTACGTTCCAAATTTAGTAGTGTTCTGCTTTGGGGAGTAACACGATTTTTTTTTCGGAAATGGGACAAAAGCCTCTAGGTTATTCAATAAACATGGTATGTCAATCATATTGCAATTAATATTTTTTAAAAAATAGGGTTAGGTGGAGTAAAATGGGTCAAAAAAGAGCAATTTTGCAATCAGACTTTGGCAGCAAAACATATACTGATTTAACCAATGAATAAACGGCTAAGGATATGCAAATGTGTATTTAATTCCTTTATGACATTCATAGTGAAATATCTCTGCAAAACTGACTCATTGTCAATGACTCATTTTACCCCACAGAGTGGGTTATTGCTCTAACAATGGCTAAGTAAAAAAAATAGTTAAAAAAAATCCCAAAATTTTTATGCAAAGTAGTTGATAGTAGGTAACAGTTTGCAAACTGGAATGGAATCTTAAATTCAAGTGATAGCCATTTCAAAACTTTTAATCTGCATGGTTACAATCAGAAAGTTATCTCCAGAATTTTGTTAAAGCATTAAAAAATTTGATTAATTCATTAAAATCAGCTGACTCCCAACATGCCATTCATAAAATTATGAGTGATTGCGTAACAAAGCTCAAATTATATAACGTTTAACGTGTCATTTTTCATTTTGATTTAATCAATGAAGACATTTATTGCTGCTCAAGTTAGCCTTGACATTGTCTGAGCAAGTCATTAACTCTTTCATTGCAAGGAAACCACATAACATCCACTCTTAAGAGTAGGCAAGACAAGGATCAACTACAAAGTGAACTTCAGGGGAAAAAAAAGTTTTACATCGGTTGAAAATCTGCAACGAGAATTAAAATACCCTTTTTTTCAGTGTCCTTGGAAGAACCATGAAGAAAGAATATACTGTGCTATTTGATATGGAAGGCATCCAAATATTAAGGTGACAGCGACGCGCCTTGAAAAAAGATCCGAGAGCCACACATATTCCATGAGATCCAATGTCATTTTCTTATTGCTTTTAAGCTGGAGCCACAGCGAATGTAAGGATAGCGAAGCAGATGTGGACGTGTGTAGCTTGCTTGATGATTCTCGATTAACGGCGTAATAATCGCCGATTAGATTCGTCAGAAAAATGGCGAAAATAAATTGTATGATTCTTTTAAGAGTTTTGCTAGCTAGTAGATCTATCTGCAGGAGCGCCCCGATGGGAGGTCACTGTGACCTCCCAATAATTTTCGTATTCTGCACATTTTCCTGATGATTCGGCACTTTGAAGACAATGAATTGCAACATTGGGATTATTTGTTTTTTTTAGTTTTTAGAATTGTTTTTTAAAAAATGCCTAATGTTTTTTCTCACTGAATGTTACGCATGTATGACATGTGTGCAACGTGTATGCTTGCATTTTATCATTCGGTAAAATTGGAACTTCATTGGCAAATTGATAATTCCCCCCCTCTCAAAAATTTTAGTTCGTGGCGCCCCTGTCTATCTGTTTTCAATAGCATATTCTAAATCGCTGGAAAAGAGACCAAAATGAATCAATTCTTTTGAGAGTATTTTCTTGCAAGATCAATCTGGATTAGCTGAAACATATTCTTAATCGCCGATCAGATTTGCCGAATAAAATGGCGAAAATAAATTGCAATTTTTAAAAGAGTTATACCACAGATGAGTTATGCTCAATGTGAGCTGTGAGCAAACGGACAGCAAGGTTTCTGTTAATGATTATCCCAACAAAAACATAAATGTGAAAAGGAGCCAAGTTCGGTTGAAACAACGTTTGGGCAGTTTGAAGCAGCGGTGCCACCGACAAAAGAGTTGAAATCTAACAGGCTCCAAGTTCTATAGCTGTTCTGTTAACTACAGTCGTGAGAGTTATTGAGATGTTCATTAATTTATTTTAATAACATTTCGTTAGTTCCTTTCATATCGGCTTCGTATAACTTGGCAAGTTCATTTCTAACTGACGGAAGTCGTACTTTTTTTGAACGGAAATTCGTGACGATTAAAACTTGCCCAGTTCCGAAGCCGATATGAAAGGAACTAACGAAATGTTATTAAAATAAATTAATGAACATCTCAATAACTCTCACGAATGTAGTTAACAGAACAGCTATAGAACTTGGAGCCTGTTAGATTTCAACTCTTTTGTCGGTGGCACCGCTGCTTCAAACTGCCCAAACGTTGTTTCAACCGAACTTGGCTCCT
Organism: Uloborus plumipes; assembly: GCA_038373865.1. Lineage (NCBI taxonomy): Eukaryota > Metazoa > Arthropoda > Arachnida > Araneae > Uloboridae > Uloborus > Uloborus plumipes. The sequence goes on from JAXGGA010015050.1 coordinate 28,030, forward strand.
TTTCACATTTATGTTTTTGTTGGGATATCATGCATTTTTGAAAAGCCGAAGTAACGGTTATGCTTTCATTTAGACACAAATTAATACACACATAACATGAGATTTCAGTTACGCTGACAACGCAGATATAACATAGGCCATGTTACATTCGACACATTTTTAATTTTAATGATTTTACTCGTAATTCAAATAAATAATAGGAGACGCTGCAATTTATGATCAATGACGAAAGAAACAGGTAAAACAAGTAAATTTTCTTCGTGTTTACCCTATATTTTTCTTAAAAGAGGAATAGAATATTTTAACTACTTGGTTAATATCTAAAGTCACCACAAGGTGGTTTGTCAATCTCTAGAATTCGAATTATTTATTTCATCTTGATAAACCATTTTAATCTTCCGTCAAGGCAAACTAAGCCTTAAAACAGCTTACAATAAAACATTTGATTTTAAATTTAAGTATTTTATTTTTGGCAACGTTTTACAAGCATTTTGGCGCTTTTGTTTGACGAATCATTTATATATCGCGCCAAGATACTCATTAAAAAAAATACTTTTTTTCTTGCTTTTTTAATGTAGTTTTTGGACTTTTTAGATTTTTCCCATAGTTAGTGTATGGAAATATACCTTGATGCCAAATTTCAAGATTCTGAGACACTTGGAAGTAGGTAAACATTTTGATGAGTGAGTGTATAATCTAAATAAGAAAATCGCCATATTTTCACTTTTCAAATATTAATAACTTTAAAACCAAAAGAGATATATTCATAAAATTTAGGATTATGGTGTTCTTTGTCACTCTAATAGACTTACAAAATTTAAAGTATGTAGATGAAGTAGTTCTTGAGAAACGGAGGGGTCGAAAGTAGCCCGAAATGGTTCGTGTAAAGATACACTAGCAGATGTGCAGCGCGAATTTGGCTGACACACTGCCGTGTGTCTTAATGTAAGAAAAAAACTTAACAAGCCATAATATTTATCTTATTTTTGTCCGGAACGAATTTTTTCTTTTCTTTTCGCCGAGAGTTTTCTTTGAGACAGAAAAGGTTTGTATGTGTGATGATATTTGTCATATTTTTAATTATTTATTTTGTTCACGTGTCTCCCTATGGGGCATATGTAAACAATTGGAAGCATTTTATAAAAATATCATAAATTAAAGACATAATTAAAAAAAGTCTCAAAAAATCCATGGCACATTGATCATTCATCCATGGAAATATGTCTCCGCGGAGAAATTATTAGTATTTTTTGAAAAATAAAATGGAAACAAGTTTATATGTGCTCCCTTTTCCTCGATAGATATACTACACTGCAAGAAATGAACTGTTGTTTTTACAGTATAACACTGGCAGCCGAGGTTTCAATTTAAAACTAGTAATTTTACAGTTTCTTACTGTAAAGTTAGGAATTTTACATTTTATTGCCGTAAAATTTAGCTGTATTATACTGTATACACAACAATATGATACTGAAAGTAGAGGTTACAGTTTAAAACTGTAAAATGCACGGTTATAAACTGTTAAATTAGCAATTTTACAGTTTATTACTGTAAAATAAGCAATTTTACAATTTAGTACTGTCGACCGTGGTAGCCCGATCGATAAGGCGTCGGATTCGTGACCGGAGGGTCCCGGGTTCGGTCCCAGCCGATCAAAGATCCACCGTCTTGATTAATGGTGGCTGGGGGACGTTAAAAATGTCGTGGTCACAAAGTCCTCCAAGTGAAACGATACCTCTGGGAGTGCTGGGTCAAGGGTTTGCTCGGCCCTTGGATTGGTTTAAAAAGAGCAGAGTGCTCTTCAGGGTCCTATCCCGGTTAAACCACGAGTTGTGGTAGGTACGGAGAACCCTGGTTTGTGTGAAAAGTGAAATGAAAGTTAAGTACTGTAAAAGTAGCAATTTTACAGTTTATTACAGTAAAATTAGCAATTTTTACCTTTTATTACTATTAAATTAGCTGTATTATACTGTAAAAACAACATTCATTTTTAGTGTGCATTTGGGTGGTCCTTAGCATACAGGCGAGAAACTAAATTTTTATTTGTAGAATTCTCACCCCCCAATTTCTTTTCTTTTTGGGCCAGTAAGTTCCTGGTAAATTAAAAAAAAAAAAACATTTTAAGAATAACACGTGCCGCAAAGGGCTGAAAAATGAATTAAAATGGACAATTTCCTCAAATTTTTAAATAACAGTTTTTATTTGTATTTCAATTCAAAACAAATATTCAATAGTAGTAATAGCTAAGTTATATATGAACTGGAATT
>JAXGGA010015051.1:0-30293 GCA_038373865.1 Uloborus plumipes
GTTTAGAACGTCTGACAATTTCTTCGAGGAATCTGAAAAAAAAAAAAAAAAACACGATGTCAAAAAGGATATATTTCTGTATTTTACAACACAGTATTAAAACTCCATTAGTTTTTCCGAAATCAACACAAATTTAAATTTTTAAAATGGAAAAAAACTTCTTCAAACGCACTGAAAGTGTTTTGACTAATTACACAGGCCAACAAAAAAAACCTTTTTGAAAACTTTTTTAATTTTAATAGCTGATCTTGATAGATTTTTATGTGCTGAATCCAAATCTGCTTGTAGTTTTTATGTATCACCCTTAGTTTCCAAGCAAAATGTATTTTATTATATAGTCTAATACCCATTTACAGTATATAGGGAAATCAATGAAACACTGTAGAATCGTAAAAATGGTTTGTATTTACAGTAAAATACTTGGAATAGTAATTTTATGTGATGATACAAGGTTCACTTGTCAACTGGAATTGCTTTATATTTTCTTTCCCTTTTTTCCTTGAAGCTTCTTGTGTAGCTTTTCCTGCGATGAATAGCTTGCTGAACTTCCCGGTGAAGTGACCAACAGTAATCCCCCATCATGTTGTAGCATGTGTTTCAGCAGTGCTGCCAACATCATCTTTGTTCATTAGACCTATTTTTTCATGTTATCTTAACTATGAAAAAGCTGTTAAATTCTAAAAATGTTTCTTTATTTCATGAATGTAACTATAAAATGTGAATAAATGGTGGGTGATACAACTTTTTAAGCATCATATTTGGATTCAGCAACCTAAACAACATAAGAATAAGGTATTTTCATTAAAAAAGTTTTTTCATCGTTGGCCTGTGTTGTTAATACATTTTATACGCATTAATATATGGGCAATTCCACGGTGACTTACGTTACATTTTGACCAACCCTTTTGCATTTAGCACCTCAGTGAGAGCAAATATTGTTATACAAACCTTGTACGAAAGTTATCCATGAAAATGACAGTCAAAAGCATAATAAAAATACAAAAATATTTGCTGCATTTAAATTTTTCAAAATTTAGCAGCCAAAAATAAGGCAGTAACTTATGTTACACAAAAAGGGAATGCAATAACGTGACAGTTCGTTCTAAGGCAAATCTCTGCTCTTTCACAATTGTTTTTAGTTTGAATCATAATTTATCTTTTTTTTGGATAGTTTTAAGAAATTATTTTCACAAATTTAAAAATGTAGTTAAAAAATTGAAATTTATGGGAATTTTTAACTGAGTAACTTACGTTACAGTAACTTACGTTACAAAGTTCACTTATTAGCATATTTTTATTACAATAAATAAAGAATGAAAATTCCAGTCCAGTTTAGATCAAGATATTGTAAAATAACAATTATAAGTTAAATTCACAGAAATTTAATACCAAACTCAATGACCAATCAAACATATTACATAACATAAGACTTAAATCCATCATAGCCGCTGTTTTTAACAAGTTCAGGTAATTCAATTTTTCGTATTATGTTTTCTTTCTTGTAATAAATTTCATCTGCGTTTCTGGCCATTTCTAATTGGTTCCAACAGCAGCCATTACTTATATTTTAAACTCGTTTTCTTCAATAATCGTCACAATTCAAGGATACAATGTATTTTCGTACTTCACCACACACCATCATTCACCGGCTTTTATCTCTGTTTTTTCTTCTTGTTCCTTAAAATACTTAACTAAACGAAACCCCACAGTTTGTTAATTTCTAGTTCTTAAATAGTCATTGTCAATGTGCGGATCTTCAGAAAGTAATTTTGATAAATTTTGCTTTTCTAACATATTTCAATACCATCAAGAGGGACTTTTATTCACAAATCTGTAATATCCACATGACTTTTCTCATACCCCTTTAACAGCGCATATGTTCTGCAGAGTTCAGTGGCATTTAATGCAGACTAAAATATATTTCACCTGTAAGAGATAAAATATTTTTGTGTTTGTGTTTTCCAAAACATATTTGATAACTTTAAAACATAACAGAAGTCATTTTTGAATAATTTATAGTACATTACTCCTAAATATTTTGAATGCAGTGATATTGTTTAGAGAGAATTAATGTCTCAAAAGCCAAAAAGAAACATATAATTTATTATAGAAGTGTATTGTAAGCTTATTAGCAAACAAAGACATTTTAAGAAATATGATTAATTTAATATAATAAAGTAAATACATAACGATAAAAGAAGGTTCGAATAAATTACTCCTACTAACCACATAAGTTTATTCCACAATGTACTTTATTTCTAAACGCAAGCATTTAAATTTTATTTGGGTAACTTACGTTACGTGCATATGCCAGTAACTTACGTTACGCATTTTGACTGTGGCACAAAGAATAAAATTAACAGTATTTGAAAGAAAACTATCATTATTTATTTGATACACACTTATAAGATAGAAAATATAACATTACTAATATTGTATTGCTCTTTCTTTATTCACATAAAAAACATTAACATGTTTTTGGTAACTTACGCTACATAGCATAGTGCTTTTTTTAAATATACATAAATCACTTAATTTAGGTAACAACACTTACTTCAGCAATTCAGAATATTAATTTAAAGTGTAATAATCATTAATATTTCATTGCAACAGTTATCTAAAGAAAAAAAGTGAAACTTACCGACGTTGAAAGTTTGACCATTTGCTTCACCAAGAATAAAACATTCTAATGCCAACTTCAAAGTGCTGCCAAAACTAAAAAACTAGGTTCTAGACGGAAACTTATTTTGCATAAGACACTTTCAACCCTTTTAAATCGAAAAATATGCAAATTAATCACACTAGTTTAATTTAATTTTTTCAACGATTTTCCACACTTTCATGGAATTGCCCATATCAAAACAGATGTGATGTCTGAAAAAAAAAAAAAAAAAAAAACAGGGATTCATTGACAACTTGACGCAAAACAAGATTTTTTTTGCGTTGCATTTAAAATTCATTTACTGCTATTAGTTTTTGTTACTTTGGACAGATTAGATCCTTTACCGCCGTTATATCTCTACAACTAGTTATAAGTTTTTTTTTGTTCATTTTTTTTTAAATAACGAAGTGTTTTCAAAGAAATTCCGCCTTGTTATTCAAAGTATACACTTAAAAATACTTCGAATGATCAATTAAAATGCTTTGTGAAATGTTCAAAAATTTCTTTTCAATATGCAAATCAAATATTTGTGTACACATTTCTACCCAAACGTTTCATTCCCGTAGTCTATGTTTGAAACAACTCCATGTTCAGGATTATGTCTAACTTAACTTAATTATTTCTATCTTTTCTCTTACTCCATTCGTTTTTCTATTTAATTTATATACACATTTTAATATTTACTTAATTCCTTTTCACGTCTTTATTAATGTAATAAATACATATGGATAAAGTAGGATAAAAAAATCACAACGTTTTAATTAGTTGCAAAATTTAGAAATTTGTGCGCTCAAAAAAGAAATCATCAAGAGAGGAAAAGAAATGAAGGTTACTACCGACACAAGTGTTAAAAAAGTAAAACAATCAGTGCTTAAAAACAAAGAAACACCACCATCGCAGGTGTGTGTATCGTCTCCAAAATACCTTTTCACTGCAATAGCTTTATCAGAGCCGTGAAACAACATTTACAGAAACGTTCTGGCATAATCATGATGAACTAAAATGTTATCACCTTCAAGATTTCAGACTTAAAACTCGTTTTGTGTCGCATTCACTGATAAAAAGCAATAACCATAACAAATAAAACTAATATATATATATATATATATATATATATATATATATATATATATATATTTCTCTGAAAGTTTAAAACTAAGTACCTGTTTCATCGAAACAAATTCATTTTTCAAAAAATGTTCGCCCAGTTTTGATTGTTATCAAATTTATGTTAAGAGAAATTCTTTCAACTCATCTTTAGAGTTTTGCAATAATGTACATTGAAATAGATATACTTTTACTTAAACTGAAAAATATCTACACTTTTACTTTTAACCCGAAAGCTATCATTTACTAAATTTGTGTTTAATGTAAACGTTTTTGACCTAAAATAAACGAAATAAGTTTCTGTTAAAGCCAGTTCAACGTAATTTGGGTACATTTTTATCAAAAGCAAAATCCATCCATCTAGTTGCGTGGCATTTCTTGACATATTCTATCGCCACTCATGAAAAGTTTAACAACTACTAGACGCTGAATAGCGGAGAAAAGATACTAGCTCTCATAATTGATGATTAGTTCATGGTATCATTGTACTTAACTATTAAATAATTCAGCTTTAAATAATATATATGCTACCCTGTTCTATACAATTTTCCTTCTCAGATAATGAATTATGTGTTCGTGCAATTTTCGTAGTATTTTTTTTTTTTTTTTTGAAAACTACATTTGATCAAGGTAATTTGGTAGAATTTTTAGATGAAAGATATTATTCAGTTCAAAACAAAAGTTAAATTTTTCTTGTTATGCTCAGATCTGGTTTTTGATTCAATATTTTAAAGAACCATGAACCATCTAGTAGTTGGCATTACATTTTAAGGGGTATAGTTTTGTAATATACCAACAAACCATTTATTTTTTTCTTAAAGTGTGCAAAATGAATAGTCGAAAGAAATATCTGTAAAATACGTGTACAGAGTGTCTCGATATGTAAATAAACTAACAAATCACCAAATAGTTCTCCCATGTTGTATCTTTATAGAACCATTTTAATTTATCTTTAGGCTTTTTTTTTTCAGTTCTAAGTTTAACAAACAAATTCATTCAAAGAACGACTTTTTTTCTTCTTGGACGATGAGTAAAATGCACAAAAACGACACATGTGGAATAACTGAAAAACTTTACTCCCAGTTCCGTTGATTAAAAATATTGGTTTTTTTAGAAACGCGTTTCCTCTTTTGTTTCAGAAATGAGAAACGAAAGAGATTGGTCGATTATTGGTAATAATGAATGTGAAGGAAACTAAGAAAACCCCTACTGCGCAAACCCACATATTAGGCATCGTGGTATGGTCTTTATGTTTGTTTCTGGAAGCAAATGTTGCAAAGCTAAAACAAGCTATTTTAACCAAAATACATGACTATTAGGTCATCAAACCGGCCTTGATAAAGCTACCGTTCTTTTCATGTTCTCTTCCTCAATGACAATTAAGTAATTCGCAATCAGAACTTACGTTTAGTATACTGTTAAAAATTCAGGAAGCTTTTACGGTAAATGTTACTGTAAAATGTAGCGTTTACAGTACAGAAAATTTTTACAGTAAATTGTACCGATAAAAAATTTGAGATTGCAGTGCCAATTGATTACCACGTGACTTACTGTGAGATGCATATGACACCTTATTTCCGCTCTCCTGATATGTCTCATCTGGTACAGTGGATAGTAAAGCAGTGTAAAAAAATGGGTCCCGGGGTTCGACCCTTGTTGTTCGTATCTCGCTGTTTTTAATTCTCGTTTTCTCTTCTGTAAAATTTTACAGTAAGAAAAATATTTTACGGTAAAAGTTACAGGCAACATGGATGCCAGTAACGTTTGCCGTAAAATTTCAGGAATTTTTTTTACAGTGTATGCAACGCACATGTTTTCTTTAACGTGAAGCTTCGAAAACAAATTCAATAATTTTAGTAGTATTGTTTGTACACTGTACTTCAAATGCGGAACCAGAATTTTTTCGAGAGAGGGGTGATTAATTTTTGTTACTTAGGGCCCTGCTCCACATTGGCGTAAAGCAGAAAAATAAAGCAGAAACGTAAAATGGATTACATAGCCCGTTCCTATGAAAAGTACCCGGATTTTCGGTTTCTGCCTTCGGTTTCGGTCGCGTTTTCCGCTGATGTGGAGCAGGGTCCTTACTTTTTATAACGCTGCCGTCTTAAGCGCAAAAGTGGTATCTGCAGTCGAGCTCAAACTGAGAAATAACTGTTTAAAGTTTTACGCTACCATGTATTTGACTCAGATGGAACGTTCTCAGAATTTTTTTCTAGTATTTCTCGTTCTCAAATGACTATATAATTTTGTATTTAGGTAAAATACGTCACTAAAGAGCCACCTGGTCGCGATAACTCAATTTTGTTCAAAAGTTCAGATACGACTTTTATGCTTAGCAAAGCAGAACGTACACTAGTTCTCAAATATTGATCACACATGTTTCGGACTTCAAATCTGAAACATTTCTGGGGGTGAGTTTAGACTTCCTTGCTTTAACATCATAAAAATTCATCCAAAATTCAGTTTTTTAAGCTTCAATATTTAAAATTTACTAGTGGAGAGTCCCGTAACGGAGGGGTAATTGCCTCCACTGCCTTTCCCTTGTAACCGCCCCTGTTTTACTTGTTCTAAATCGAAGATGCGTGATTGTGGTAAAGATACTCACACTGTATATAGTCCTGCAGCTGCTGGAATTCACCAGGAGATAATTTTTCCCACTTGAGGCTCATGTCGGGCTGTAAGGCGAGAGCTGGCATTTTCCGCGGTTTGCTTCTTAGGCAGGACAAGCGACTGGACGACTGCCGGCACTGCGAAGCAATGCAGGACTAGGTTTCGGCGACAGCAGGTGCAGTGCGGGAAGGAAGCAGCGATGCAACATCATGTCCTAGTCAGAAAGAAAACAAATAAAATTAAAAAAGCTACTGCTGATTTTTACAAATTTATATACTGTATATTTACACAATAAACACACTATATTTGTCATTATTTATTTTTAACATTCAAGCTGTTGTTGTTCCAGTCATTATAGATAGTTGATTTGGAATTGTATAAAATACACATGAATTTTCTGGCTTGAGAACATAGTAGCTTTTAGTGTGATGTAATGTTAGTCTTCAAACATCTATTACAAAGTACATAAGGAAAAAACATCCATTAATTTAGTATATGTATAAGTAGCCGGGATAGAAGTATTAGTCTCAAAGTACTTGCGCAGAAAAGAAAATTCAGGTTATTCAATTTTTAAACGCACAAAAACTAAAGAATGTTTCATACATGTTTTTTAGCGCTACAACTGTTCTTTTCAATGCAAAGAACGTGAGATTTTGATGAAAAGACATCAGACAAAAGAAACATAAAACTAGAAACCAATAAAGAGCCAATAGGAATTCAAGCAATGAGCAAGAGCTTTCTCACAGGCACGAAACCTACGAAAGAATAAATTCAATTGGAGGAAAAATAAACGAAAAAGCTAAAACAAAAAAAGTCTCAACGTTTAGCATGCGTGTTTTTAGAGACAAGCGAATTATATAAAATAACGAAATCAGTCTTTTTCTACTTTTCCCAAGTAGCATACTTCGTCTTTTAAAGGTTGTAAAATGGTTATTAACGTTGTAACAACCGCTTAAAAGCGTTTATAAAAGGTTTAAAGGTTATTTGTGCTACCTGGGTTCCGGAGTAAAAGAAGATTCTGCTCTCCCTTCTTCATGAGTCATGGTCTAATGGTATACATTTATAAAGTGAAAGAAGGCTCACAGTTAGCAACTGGAAACTATTAAATCTTATCCTCAAAATCATTCGAGATCACATTATATTATTATTTTGCAAAAATCAACAGTAATTATTTTAATTAAATTAGCCGTATTAAACATTTAGATTAAGAATTTTTTACGTTTTGCGAGGACACACTGGCTGTATTTTGGTAAACGTAAAATTGGTTCAAAAAAGATAATATCGCGTAACTATTCTTTGGAGTCGGTCAATTGATCCCTAAAAGAAAGATTACAAAAATAACCGAAAATGAAAAAAAAATTCAATTTTTCGAAAATGAAAAAAAAAAAAAAAACATAAATAATAGTAATTATAAAACTTGGAACATTTCAAAGTGATGTAATTTTCGAAAAAATATATTTCATTGATTTAATACTCTTTCAGTTTCCTCTCATTGTTTTAGACTTTAAAATTACAACCAGCAATTTTTTCTTTGATGAGGCATGTTAATTCTTTCAAGCAAAATTTAGACTTTTTAAGCAATATTTACTTAAATATTACATAAAAGGGCGAGACTTTGACAAAATCTGACTCCACATTTTGTGGCTTAAAAGTGACGAAAATTGTCCTCGCTTATTTTATTTTATTATTTTTTAATGCACCCAAAATAAAGTTTGAAGTTTGAAGCAACAAAAAAAAATATTTTAACGTTACCGAAAATCTAATAAATATTTTATATTTTTCTTGAAGTATCTAATTTTCGTTTTTAGCTTTTAAAGGGAAGACAACTTTTGAGTTCTAAAATATTAGATTACCAGACAGAAGTTTTTGGGATTAAAAATAAATTCTATAAATAATTCTTTGTTCATATCCAAAGCTGAAAGAAAACTCTTGCTAACTTAATTGTCTGCGCGTAATCAAATTTACCAGCGAATTTGTTCGATTTTTCTAGTTTTCAATGCTAAAGCTACCAGGAGAGTAAAGGTAGTTCGTCAATATGCTGAGCACAAAATAATGCTGTAGTTCTTGTAGCAATCATAGCACAAAGTTTACTACAAATAATTCTCGAATTTATCCTAACATCATAGAAGAAAGTCTATTTTAATTTAAGCAAAATCATAAAAAGTTGGAAATTCTGATTTTTTAAAAAGTCGAGGATTTTAGCATAAGGTTAGAAGAAACAACAAAGTTTTTGGTGATCTACAATGCTAAAATGAGCTGTTGTTTTTACAGTATAATACTGAAAGGTTCCCATTTAAAACTGTAAACTGCACAGTAATAAATGCACAGTAATAAACTGTAAAACTGGCAATTTTAGACTTTCTTACTGTAAAGTTAGCGATTTTACAGTTTATTGCAGTAAAATTTAGCTGTATCATACTGTAAAAACAACAATTTAATACTGACAGCAGAGATTCCAGTTTAAAACTGAAAAATGCACGGTAATAAACTGTAAAATTAGCAATTTTTAGAGTTTATTACAATAAAATTAACTGTATTATACTGTCAAAACATTAATGTTTTACAGTGTAATGGCATCAATGTGCTTTTTGTAAAGGCCCCGTGAGAGCAAGAAAAAGAGAATGCTTTTCCTTACACCTCTGACGTTTAAAGGTTGCGTAAATGACGGTAACGTCACAAAGCGTGTCATTGTTATAGTGCAGTGGTTCCCAACCTTTGGGTCGGGACTCGAAGAATCAGTAGTATTAACAAATTGATGATTGCCAAGCTATACAAAAAAAGTCTGGAATAAAAACAGTATCCCTAGCTTTGATTTACTGGTACCCCCTCAGAAACCACATATTCATATTAATATCAATGTACTACACATGAATTCAAATCTGTTCGAAAATAGTAAATCTATGCATCCTACATAATGCAGACGGTGAAAGTGCGTGATCTATTTCTCACCTAGTCTGTAAAAATTCGGCACTTTCTTTCGAATTTCAAAAGCTTTCTAGACTTTATATCTCGATAAAGGGTAGACGAGGGCAAATAATTTTTGCGTAAAAAATGTGTGTGCCTTACGTGAACTCTTTTTCATTACTACACTAGTCGTATGGTTGCCCCGTGAGAACAAGGAAAAGTGTATGCTTTTCCTTACGCCTCTGGCGTTTAAAGGTTGCGTAAATGACGGTAACGTCATAAAGCGTGTCATTGTTACAGTGCAGTGGTTCCCAACCTTTGGGTCGGGACCCCAAGAATTTCCCAGAACCATTTCTTATGGGGTCGAAGAAAATTGTTACAAGTTTAAAAACTACTATATATAAGAAAAAATAAAAACACTTCCGAGTAACGTCAATACTTGCGCGCAGTAGTTAACCCAACAGAGGGACTATGGAACTTCCTCCGCCCTCCTCAGCCTTATAGTGGCTGTGGAATAACTCTTCTGAGTCGAGGAATACGGAGAAACTTTCAAGTTAAAATTTTTTTTTTTTTTGGTCTAAGGTCACCGTTATGGGCGATACCGTATGGCAGTGACGGATAAAGAACACCGAAAAGTAAAATCCCTACCCCCCACACAGTGTTTTATTTAAAAAATCGCAAAAGTTTCACTTAAAATGGTTTTAAAGAACCCTTACAGCCAATTAATCCATTTTAAAGTGCAAAAATATTACACACTAATTTACTTCGCATGTGGTGATGAAATATTTTAACATTCAAAACTAATTAACTACTAAACTTGATATAGTTTTACCAAAATGGTACAATAATGCATTGCACTGTAAAACAGAATGAGCAAGGTTACTATTGCTAATGGGTAAAACGTTACACAACTTCTGGAGAAAGCTGTTCCAATTTTAAGAAAACTATTTGGTAGAGGAAAGTTTCACGTAGCCTTTGTGCAGTTCCACCTAGTTTATAAATTGACAGCGAATAGGAAAAGAAAATCATCGGCAACAAGCTCTTAAAGTCATATGAATGCAACCAAGACGTGCCTTAACGGTCGTGTCGTAAAATGCGCATGCTTTGAGAGCTCTCAGTACGCGGTTAGGTCGCGGTTCGGGGTTGTGTCCTATCTTTGAGTTGTATAAATGTCTTGTGTGTAATTTTACGGATTTAAACTGGAACCTTACTGCCTGTATTGTATAGTAACATAAAAAGCTTTTTCTTTTTTACCATGTGTACAAACTCAGTGAACGAAAAATTACTTTCATTTTTGTAACCTTTGCAAATAAAACCTTTCATGCCAAACGTTTAACAATACTCCATAAAAGCTTCAACACATACAAATCACAAGTAAAAGGTTCATACGTTGGTATCTACAACATATATTATCAAAATCATGGACTGTTTACGACTCAATAATACTTTAAGGACTTCATCACGGAACGTACCTATTTTTCAAAGCATACATATTTCCTAAAATTCAAATCGGCTCAGTTAGAAAATTCTCACAATAGGGGAGAGAAATATTTTGTAAAATCCTATTTGACAAGCACTGAAATCTCCGACATTGATGCAAAATATTATAGGAAATAAAGCATTCTTCGATATCGGAAAGAGCCCCAGGAATTTAACAGCTGAGAGCTTCACTAAGTCATGTCGAAAACGGGGAGCTGTGATATATTTCGTGAGAGAGTCTACTATGTAGAACATGGCTAACCTAGTTCGTTTAGGGAATATGTCTATATTTCCATATAATATTTTTTAAGTGTAGAGGATGGGACAGTACTTCCATAAGGGAAGTTTCCTCAGAATTTTTATATGAGTGTTCAAACATTATGAGGAAAGTTTTTTTAACGAGTATTTGAAGTAATCTAGATGAAGAAAGTAAATATCCATACGTATCCATTTGGTGTAGATTAGATCAAATGAGGGTCATTCCAGCGAAAATGGTACAAATCATGTCCGATACTTGAGAATTTTTTAAAATCAATTTTAATTACTATCACCCATTAAGTGTATTTTTTATATTGCTTGTCTATTTAATTTTGTGAAATCAAGTATCAATTGATTAGGTATAATTCATTTAGAAAGGACACACAAAAAAAATCTTTGTCAGAAGAAGGAGAAAATGACGTGTCCCAGCTTCAAATTGTTAGAATTTTAAATGTGATTTAAAATTAAACTGAAATGTAACAACAAAATAAATGACACTGCACTGCACAAAAGATGCTTCTGACACCATTTCTGCTGATTATTACGCGAATTAAAAAAATTCTAAAAAAAACACTATTTTTTATTCATGTCCCTAGATTTTCTAGGTTTCGAATTGTCCACTCTGTTACAAGCCTTCTGGAAATAAATTAAACAATTACATTCAATCTGATATATTTAAAAAATATATAGGTAGTATAACTGCCGTGATTAGCTTGCTACATTGAATTATGTAGTCAACAACCAGGGTGAGCCTAATTCTTTTCTTACGGTAGTTAATTTGAACTGTTGGATGTCCATTCTGTTACAGTCGATTCCATGATGAAAAAAATAGATTTTTTCTTGAAATTGCAGGCAGACTTACAGTTTTAGGCTGTTTATTTGACTTTATGCTTGTTCTGTAATTCTAACTTTTCTTTGTGATTATAAAGATATTTTTAAAGGCTTATTTGTCCACGCTGTTACACAAAGTGATCAAAATATTTAAAATCCTTTCATAAATGAGTCATGCACTAGTTATTTACACTTCATTATACACAAATAAATGGAGACTCAATAAAAAAAAATGTGATTAGTTGGTGGAAATTATTTAAATTGATAATCTGAGTAAAGAGTTTCAGACATGATTTCTACTATTTTCGCTGGAATAACCCATGAGTGTCGATGATGATTTTTATTGACAAAGAATTTTTAAAATATATAGGGTCAGCTAGAGTAAAATCATTTGAAAGAAAAGCCATACAAAAAATCATACGCTAAATTGAGGTAAGAAACACACACAAAAAAAAAAAAACAACTTACATCAGAACTTTGTTTCCCGTATGTTTCTTAGCAAATACAACAAGGGGAAAGAATTTATAACTAAATGTTTCTAGCAATCTTCCGCATGAAAAATAAAACTAGTCGGAAACGTTACTTTGGAAGACCCGCTGAATAGAAAATTTAAAGCTCACCAAACTTATAAAAATATATAGTTCAATTCCTAGGCTGGACGCTGGAAACTCAGCCGTTCACCTCTTTCGAGGGTCGATAAAATGAGCAAAAAAAAGTGCTTGGAAACTAAACCCTAAAGGTTCCACGTTCTGCTGACTACCTAACCGGAACATATGTGGAGTAAAATTTAGATGAAAGTAGTCGGCTTTGTCCATCTCAATTTTCCTGATCCAGGAAACTGCTCCACTTTTTTTTAAAATAGAGAGCAACTTTATTTGTAATTTATTTCTATTGCTCCACTGAGTTTAGTGCTTTAGTTATTTTCAAACAATAATATCACATAATCTACTGCTTGAAATACGTGAAACTCTCAAAATGTCTTTTACCTAGTCTGCACCCTCTAACAGTTTCGATTCAAAAATTACTACAAGTGTGATAATAGAGTTTGTGTTCATTTGCTTCATGTCTACTTTTATCCCAACAGACACTACTTTAAAAAAACATAACTTTCAAAATTTATAAAATGAACTTGTTTTTGAATTAATTAGTGATTAATATTAAAAGGTGATTTTCAGAAAGAATATAATCACTCATTTCCCTAAAAGTAATAATTTTTTTTCTAAAATTTCTGTTAAAATGATTGTAATCAGTTAGTTATATAACTTGAAGTATTGATATAAGTTACTCTTGATAAACTAGTTAGGACTTTTTTTGGTGGGCCATTCTTAAAACTGGAATATACCCTTAAAAATCATGACCAATGGTGCCGCAGAGAACCTCCTTCCAATTCAAAGTACCATTCTTATAAAATAACGTAATATATATATATATATATATATATATATATTATATATATATATATATATATATATATATATATATCGTCTGGTTACAAGTGAAACACACAAAGTCAAAAAACATGATTTTGAGAAAACTCTGATCAAAAAAATTTTATTTTAACTTCTTTGGAATTGACATAATTAAATCAAATTAAATTATACTAATGGTATTTTTTGGTTATTACGAACCATTCTTGATTCTGGCATGCTTATTTTATATTATTATCCCCAGTATGATAATGGTAGGGCATTAATAATTATCATTAATTATACGACTTAGTGTGTTTCACTAGTATAGCATTGCATAATAAAGATATGACTTAGTGGGTTTCGCCAGTAGAAACAGCTCATTTTTGTGTGTAAGACAAACTGAAGGTCTGAAAATTAATAATTTTGACCCAGTGTGTTTTACTTGTAACCCTACGATATATATATATACACTGAAGTGACAAAAGTCATGGGATAGCAATATGCAAATTTTCAGATGGCAGTAGCATCGCATAAAACAGGTATAAATGCGCAGTGCTTTTACAGAGCTTTCATTTCTGTTCAAGTTATTCATGTGAAGAGGTTTTAACGTGATGATGACCGCACGACGTGAATTAACAGACTTTGAACGCGGAATGTTAGTTGGAGCTAGACGCATGGGTCATGCCATTTAGGAAATCGTTAGAGAATTCAACATTCCCAGATCCACTGTGTCAAGAGTGTGCCGAGAGTATGAAATTTCAGGCATAACATCCCACCATGGACAGCGCAGTGGTCGACCGCCTGCACTTAAAGATCGAGACCGGCGACGTCTGCAAAGAGTCGTAAATTCTAACAGACAAGCAACACTGCGTCAAATCACCGTAGAAATCAATGTGGGACGTACAATGGACGTGTCTGCTAGAACTGTGCGGAGAAATTTGGATTTCTTGGGCTATTCCAGCAGAAGACCGACTCGAGTGCCTTTACTGACAGAGCGACATCGCTTGCAGCGACTCTCGTGGGCACGTGAGCATATCGGTTGGTCCCTAGATGAATGGAAAACCGTGGCCTGGTCCGATGAGTCACGATTTCAGCTGGTAAGAGCCGATGGTAGGGTTCGAGTGTGGCGCAGACCCCACGAAGCCATGGACCCAAACTGTCAGCAAGGCACTGTTCAAGCTGGTGGTGGCTCCGTAATGGTGTGGGCTGTTTTTTCATGGCATGGACTTGGTCCTCTAGTGCGACTGGACCGAACATTGACTGGAAATGCTTATGTGCAGCTACTTGGAGATCACTTGCAGCCATTCATGGACTTCATGTACCCAAACAACGATGGGATTTTTATGGATGACAATGCGCCATGTCACCGGGCCACAACTGTTCGCAATTGGTTTGAAGAAAATTCTGGACAATTCCAACGAATGATTTGGCCACCTAGATCGCCCGACATGAATCCCATTGAGCATTTATGGGACACCATCGAGAGGTCTGTTCGTGCCCAAAATCCTGCCCCATCAACGCTTTCACAATTATGGACGTCTATCGAGACAGCATGGCTCAATATTCCTGCAGAAGACTTCCAACGACTTGTTGAGTCCATGCCACGTCGAGTTGTTGCACTTCGCCGGGCAAAAGGAGGGCCGACACGATATTAAGAGGTATCCCATGACTTTTGTCACTTCAGTGTATATATATATATATATATATATATATATATATATATATATATATATATATATATATATATATATATATATATATATATATATACACACTGAAGTGACAAAAGTCATGGGATAGCAATATGCAAATTTTCAGATGGCAGTAGCATCGCATAGAACAGGTATAAATGCGCAGTGCTTTTACAGAGCTTTCATTTCTGTTCAAGTTATTCATGTGAAGAGGTTTTAACGTGATGATGACCGCACGACGTGAATTAACAGACTTTGAACGCGGAATGTTAGTTGGAGCTAGACGCATGGGTCATGCCATTTCGGAAATCGTTAGAGAATTCAACATTCCCAGATCCACTGTGTCAAGAGTGTGCCGAGAATATGAAATTTCAGGCATAACATCCCACCATGGACAGCGCAGTGGTCGACCGCCTGCACTTAAAGATCGAGACCGGCGACGTCTGCAAAGAGTCGTAAATTCTAACAGACAAGCAACACTGCGTCAAATCACCGTAGAAATCAATGTGCGACGTACAATGGACGTGTCTGCTAGAACTGTGCGGAGAAATTTGGATTTCTTGGGCTATTCCAGCAGAAGACCGACTCGAGTGCCTTTACTGACAGAACGACATCGCTTGCAGCGACTCTCGTGGGCACGTGAGCATATCGGTTGGTCCCTAGATGAATGGAAAACCGTGGCCTGGTCCGATGAGTCACGATTTCAGCTGGTAAGAGCCGATGGTAGGGTTCGAGTGTGGCGCAGACCCCACGAAGCCATGGACCCAAACTGTCAGCAAGGCACTGTTCAAGCTGGTGGTGGCTCCGTAATGGTGTGGGCTGTTTTTTCATGGCATGGACTTGGTCCTCTAGTGCGACTGGACCGAACATTGACTGGAAATGCTTATGTGCAGCTACTTGGAGATCACTTGCAGCCATTCATGGACTTCATGTACCCAAACAACGATGGGATTTTTATGGATGACAATGCGCCATGTCACCGGGCCACAACTGTTCGCAATTGGTTTGAAGAAAATTCTGGACAATTCCAACGAATGATTTGGCCACCTAGATCGCCCGACATTAATCCCATTGAGCATTTATGGGACACCATCGAGAGGTCTGTTCGTGCCCAAAATCCTGCCCCATCAACGCTTTCACAATTATGGACGTCTATCGAGACAGCATGGCTCAATATTCCTGCAGAAGACTTCCAACGACTTGTTGAGTCCATGCCACGTCGAGTTGTTGCACTTCGCCGGGCAAAAGGAGGGCCGACACGATATTAAGAGGTATCCCATGACTTTTGTCACTTCAGTATATATATATATATATATATATATATATATATATATATATATATATATATATATATATATATATATATATATATATATATATATATATACATATATATATATATATATATCGCTTTTGCAAAAGATGAGATTTATTACTGTGAAGGCAGGCATTTATTTCTGTCCAATGTTTCGACTTTGCGAATGCGTCAGAGTGAGATTAAACTAATTCCAGTTTTGACAAGGAAAATCCTCCTCACAATAAGTCAACAAAAATATTGCAAATACTTAAACGTTTGAGGATCAAATCTGACAAAGAACTAAATCTGGATTGCAGTAAACGTAAATATAGAGGTGTTTAAAGCATTATAAATCGGAAATGTGTTTGAAAAAAGGATTAAGGTAAATATTAGATAACCCGTCTAAAATTAAAAACGAACAACCTTAAACTTAAGAAATTTAATATTGAGTAACTGTAGGAAAGAACTTTTAATAGTTTTGAAGCGAAATAAACATGAAAAATTCTTAACAAAGAAAAAAATCAATGAATATAAGAGGTTTGTCAATAATAAAAACACACACATTTTTGAAAAAGCTTACTTATTAAACCAACAATGTTTCCTTTAAAAATGTCTTAATTTCTTTGCTTTAAAGGTTTCAATACGAAAAATTGGATCTTTTCCAATAAACTTCTATATAACTAAAAGATTACTTTTGTATGCGTAAGTCCGGGGTAAACTTCAAAACTACTGGACCGATTTTAACGATTTTTTCACCGTAGATAGCTGCAGTAACAGGGAGCAGGATAAGTTATAATTTATTTCTAAAAAGCATAGTTTAAAAAAGTTATTATGGAAAATAGTAAATTTCATATAGTTTCCCCATTAAATGATTACATTTTCAGTCCATTGTTGCAAAAAATTTGTTGCCTGGTAACAACAATATTAATGGTGATCATAATGAAAATGTGAACCAAGGCTTCTCTGAAGTTAGTAAGAAATTTATTGCTTTGTTAGGATTTTTAGATTCATCTGCGCCAATAATCGCTAACGAGACTAAATAAAAAGATAATTGATTTTGGCAACAGTTAGAGAACAGAAAATGTTTATAGTCAAAAAATTTCTAAGTTAGGTACATAAGATGTTTTCACCAATGTAGTCCCAAGGATATAAACTAATGATGGGACTTGTTTTACGTGTAATGTTTGGAAATACTTGACTCCAGTGCGATTGATTTTACATGGTGCGAGAGAGAAACTTGCTGATTTTAATTGGATGCTAATGAGCAAGGAGTGGTCAGAAAGGAGTGGGAAGAGTCTCATTTTAAAGAGAGGGTCCTGAAGTTTTATTATCTCATAGTTTAGTTGTCGCCATGCGTTGGACAAAGGAGCAACGAGCGTTCTCCGCCGAATCTTACTTTTCAAATAATCTTTTGGTGCTCGCCTTTCAACGTGCCTTCCGAACTCGGTTCAAAATTCAGCCCGTTGTTCCCATTCCTGCCTGGGAATCGACTGTTTTGTGGGTGAAAACATTCAGGGAAAGTGATAGTGTGGCAAACAGAGGCCCAGGAGGTCAACGGATTTCCAGAACCCTAGAAAACGTCGAAAAAGTGAGGGAGTCGTTTTTGCGCTCTCCCAGGCGTTCGGCGCGTAAACACGCTGCTGCTTTGGGGATTTTTGATTGGACACTGAGACGAATTCTCCACAACGAACTCCAGTTTCATCCCTACAAACTTGCTGTGGTTCACCAGTTGAGTGATAACGTCTCCTTGAAAGGTGACGTACCGTGGCCGGCCCGCTCTTCCGATTGAACACTCTGTGACTATTTTTTATGGTGGTATCTCAAATCGATCGTTTACAACGACAAGCCCCGGACCCTGCAACGCCTGAAGAACAACATCCGGCTTGCTATCACCAACATCCCATCAGTCGATATGCTCGAAAGAGTGCAACAAATCTAGGGTACATGAGTGAATCATTAACATGGGCCGTCATTCTTCCCGATGTAGTTTTTAAATCTAAATAATATAAAAATTTAGAATGGGTACCATATCTTATAAAAAGTAGTAAACTGATACATGATGTACTTTTTCCTAAGTTGACTTTTCAAGTCTGGAAGTTTCTCCGCCGCACCCTGTACCAAGCTTATAACATTTCCGATTTACCTAAACATTATTTGTAGCTTGCATTTGTATTTAAGATGTGTAATACAGTTTTTTAGTTTGTCCAGTAAAAAAAAAAATCCCATTGTTTACAGAAGTAGCCATTGTGTGTATAGATATGCACTTTAATGTTGAAAAATTCATGAACGAGTGTCACTAAAACGCCATACCGGGCCGAAACCAGGGCAGGGCCGGGTACCCAGCTAGTTACCTTATAATTTACTGATGACAAAGAAAAAAAAACATTAGTACCTAATATATTATTTATATCAAGCGAAAACATATCGTAAAATTACGTTGTACATGTGCATTAGGGTGGGGCGAAAAATAAAAAGTTCTTCAGATCAACTTCTAATAGTCTCCAAAAGTTGTCTTTGGTGATAGTTAGCTTTTGTGCAAAATTTGAGAAAAATCGATGAATATCTTCAGGGGGCGCTGCGATCGCAAAGTTTTATCATAGCTTTTATCGGAATTTTATGGTTAAAATATGAAAAACAATGCCGTTAGCTAATCTCATTGCATTTTTTTACTCATAAGATATAATAATGCATTCAAAGCATGTGAAATAACTCACAAAAAAAATATTTTATGTGATATATTTATATTTCAAGCATTTAAAAAGAAACAAAAACGTGAAAAAAAGTGATTTTTTTTAAATATAAATATATCAAATAAAATAGTGTTAGTAAGTCACTTCATATGCTTTTAATGCATGAAAACATCTTTTGAGTAAAAAAATGCAAAGAGACTAGCTAAAGGCATTCTTTTTGATATTTTAACCATAAAATCCATAACAAAGCTATGGTTAAACTTTGCGATCGCAGCGCCCCCTGAAGATATTAACCGATTTTTTTCAAATTTTGCACAAAAGCTAACTATCACCAAAGACAACTTTTGGCAACAATTAGAAGTTGATCTGAAAAACTTTTTATTTTTTGCCCCACCCTAATGTGCATGGTTAAAAATTTAAAACATATTTAGTGATTATTATACACTATACAGGTACAGTAGAGAACCAATTATCCGGGATGTTTGGGACCACAGCTATCCCGGATAACTGAATTTCCCGGTTTTCTGAATCGCTACGAAGCGATATTTGCCAATTGTTTATAAAACCCAAGTTACTATAACAAATAGTATGCATCTTAAAATCTGAAGAGAAAACGATCCAGAAATGCTTATAGATATTACAATATTAAAAATTTCTGAGCTATATGCCACTTATATGGTATTTATGAAGAAACCGTTCATATTCATTTAGGTATTTCAAAAAAAAAAAAAAAAACTCTTCCTTTTCTAGTAATTGCCGAAAATGCGTATTTTAAAAAGTGGTGGAAAAAACGACAAAATGTTGCCGGTTTTCTGGTTTCCCGGTATTTTGGTTCCCGGATAAAAGGTTCTGTACTGTAGTAGGGAAAAACGACCATTGAATAAACACCTGAGTGCAATTTCATTTTCATAAATTCATATCATGGTTAAAAATTGGACATTTGTCACACGGCAGTAGAAGTATTTTCGATGATACATGTAATTATGCTTAACCCATTTATGCCCAAGTTTTTTTAACATTTTTTAAAAATTCTTATCTGCTTAAAACTCGCACTCGGAATGGTTTACGTACATTTTAGGCTTAAAATAGTTCGCCGTTGCCATATTTATTAAGTTATTTAACGTCCTGTTTATGGATATTTTGCAAATATGCGAGCAAAATACGACCTTACTTGACTTTACTTTTGCAAAGTAACATTACAGAAGGTATCTGTGATCAATTTTAAGCGAATAATTCTAAATTAGTTTAATTTTATGAAAATTAAGTTCCCAAAAAAAATCTTTGTTTCTGTGGCTACCCATGCTGGATTGTTGCTTGACTGATATGTATGAAGATAGCTGTCAATAAATGAACTCTAATGTCCAACTTGTGACTTCATCTGGTTTTCTCAAGAAGAAGGACTATTTAACTTGCGAAAAACAGCTTTAGTAAAATGATATACCCATTACAGGTTTTTGTATGCAGTAACTAACAAGCGTCCCGTTTTTAGGCTACTGGGCATAAATGGGCTAATGTTGGAAAGAATATTATCATCTGATTATCAAAATAAGTTATAATATTTTTTTAAATGCACCAATAGAAAATATTGTCAACGTTAAAGTTATTCTAAAACAGTGGGACTATATAAGTAAAAAAATACTATATAAGTACTATATTGGGACTGTATAAAAGTAGTTCATGTCGCAAGTTTGAACAATGGCAGAGTTTGTGAAAGATTTCATTTATTTGCTTCAAAAAAATATTTTCAATTACGTTTTTTGCGATTCTAAAGAAAATTGTATAATCAATTTTCATCAGCAAACACAACGAAACAACGCAAGCTCTACACTTTTTTTAAAAATTGTTTCCTTGCTTGTTGTTTTAGGGGGAAATTGCAAATTTTGTTTGCAAGGAATGAAAACAGTCTTTTAAAAAATAGAGGGAAAAAAATATATTCTTGCATAACATATAACGTTCCTCGTACTTTCCCAAAGATTTTTTAACTGCATTTTTGTACGTGAAGCGCATTACGAGTGTATTAAAGCATTTTTTGACAGCTTAATTTCCTTTTCACTTTCGAAAAAGGACAGAAGTGACGATAGAGTTTCTATTAAAGCGTGTTTTCCATTTTTTTTTTGCGACTAAGTTTTTCTAATTAAATACTTCTTGTCCCCTTAGGTGTTTTAGGACAAATAAAGAAGAAAAAATGGTCTTCTACCCCGGTTTTAATTAAATCTCAAATGTTTCCTTGCAGTCTTTCTGTATTTTAGCTGTAAATTATATCAAATGACTTTTTCAGTATTGTTTCTCGAGGGAAGATACTTTACGCAGTTGAATTAAATCGAAAAGAGTTAAATAAAATTAAGAGTTGTGCGTGATGTAAAAATTAAAAATAAAGTTACTCATTTATGAACATGTATAGTGTTCAATATTCCATTTATTTATTTATTCTTTTAACGAACAGCTGAAATTGGCATTTCTTCAAGACAAAACTCAACAATTTTCAGAATTTTAATCATATTTCAAAATAACAAATAAATGTTTTTGTATTCAAAATGCTAATTATATTTCATTGTATCATTAAAACCTATTTCTTGTCAAACTAAATTCAATTTTTCCTCATTTCCAATCCCCTATTGAACAGCATCTACTTCTCTTTTTTAACGGTTTTTACTTGATCAAGCGAAGACAAATCCCTTTGAACAAAAAATAAGGTCACTACTACAATTTTTTTTTAAATTAGATTTGAGTTTCATATTAACATTTCTTACCGTAAAACTCCTAAACAAAAATAAAAAGCTCGTAGCACCCAAAAACTTCTTCCATAGATATCGAAAGAATAAAAATTTAATTTAGATTTCTACTTTTAATCTAGCGTTAGTTTTAACATGAAATTTTGCATGTTGTTTGTGTTACGTACATTAAAACTACAACTGGGTACTAAAGCATACCTAAGGTCTTTGAAAGGAGAATAAACTACTAGGCAATTTTGTGCAAGATATTACAATAAATTACTGAAAAATTTTATCTAGTTTAAACAAGTTGTTTTTAAATTAATCTCTCCTAATATGTTTTCATTTCATTAATCGTTGGTAGTAAAAACAGCTTAGTAACTAATTAGTAATGCTCATCACCAGTATTAATTAAAACTTGGCAGACGATTTGTTTGCAAAAGGTCGCTGTAATTAGGAAAGTTTAATTTTGGAGGAAAAGTGTTTGCTTAGTGTTCGGGAAACTGCAGAACGTCCCGTTCGGCTGAGTTTAAAAATAATTAAAATGCAGTTTGTATACTTTTACGTACTCTTTTGATTTATAAATCGCATACTTATGAAATCATGCAATTTGATATATTGGCAAGGAATTAATTACTTGATATCTGATGCTCTCCATAAATAATTTTCTAAAATAAGCGCTACTTTAAATGTAGTGTACACCTAAATGATTAATTACATTTTTTTATAGAAAGTCATTTTTCATCATAATATAATTATAAGTAAGTCGAAAGTACTGAGGTAAAAGGAATAATATATACAGGATAAGTCAGAACAAGATGAAAACTAGAAAACTTATAAGCAAGAAAAAATCCTGTGGAAAAGATGGTGTAAATACAATGCTAATGGGTCATTCCATGGTGACAAATGTAACATTAAGAGCTAATTTTATAGCTGTTTTTACTTGTAACTTATTCAACTAAATTCATTATATTTTAACTTAGGGATGTCTTCACACCTTGAAATGAAAGTATGAATCACTGTCACTAAGTGTAGATTTAATGATTTTTTGATCATTTAATGATTGTGGATTTAATGAGTTTTCTCAAAAACCCCATAAATCATATAAATGCATTAAAAAACATAAGCCAAAGGCCTACTTCCCCTCAAAAAGTACTCAAACATCCTGAATAGTTTCCGCTTCAATCATCATTTAACGTTTTTGAAAAATAAAATCATTATTTAATAGGACACGAATAACACATTGAGTAATTAATCCTTAAGATTTTTTAAGCTATAAAAGTCCACTTTTTTTGCGAAACAGAATCATTTTTTAAAAAACTTCCAGGATTTTCATTTTTTCATCATTTCGTAAACTTTTCTGTGTGACTCTTCGTTAGATACCAGAAAATAACCTGATTTGAAGTGAAGTAAATTGAATGAAATAAAAAGGAAAATAAAATTAATGGAACAGAGATTGTTGACTTAAAAATGGCCAGTATTGTGAATAGTTTTTTGATTTGTAAATAGTTAACAGTAATTTGATGTTTTTATAAAGTGCTTTCTGGCTACAGTGGACAAAAAAATGATTTTTTTTTCAATTATTGATCTATGTGTCAAAAACTTTGTGTGCTTGCATTATTGTATATTTACTACATCTAAAAGCATAAAAAACACAAATTAGTGCAAAAACAATGATTTTTTTTTCAAATTTCAAATTTAAATATTTTTTTAACAAAATTTCAAAATGTTCCAGGCATCACAATTTTTTTTCAAACTTTGAATTTCCACTTAATTTTCAATCATTAGGCATGATTGTATAAAACAATGCATTACATGCAATGTTTTATGTGATAGTTTATAAAAGATGGCTGAAAATGAAAATTTATATGATTTTTTCAACTGAAAATTTTTATTTTAAAAATATTTAAATTTGAAATTTGAAAAAAAGTATTCATTTTTTTGCACTAATTTGTGTTTTTTATGCTTTTAGATGTAGTAAATGTACAATAATACAAGCACACGAAGTTTTAGACATATAAATCAATAATTGAAAAAAAGCAATTTTGTTTGTCCACTGTAGCCTTAACAGTAATTTGATGCTCTTATAAAGTGCGTTCCCATTAACAACGATAAAATAAGTAACGCAAACGCCCAAAAGTAGCGGGAAAATAGCGATATTTACATTTAATACTCGTAGTTTATAGACAAAGATCTACTAAGAACACCTAACATAAATCTTTTTTTTTTATAAAAAAACTTCCCTTTCATTGTTAATCAAAGTTCAGGGTATTTTTGGTAAAAATCAATTAAATCAAAAAGTTTTTTAAGAGTTAGAAAGGATAACGAATAAAATTTCTTTTAAAGAAAATTCTGCTTAAATGAATCAGTTTTGCAAGGGGATTTTGTTAAGTAGACGAGACACATAAAAGCAAGAGGGACATTGCGTAAAATACAGAAGAACTAAGCGATATATATAGAGAGATGCGCTGCAAGAGAAAAGAATAAGTAAAGTACAAAAGGGAAAAAAACGAAAGTGAGAGATGAGGAGGATCTAAGAAATAAAAGTCTTGAGACTCATAAAAACTAAAGTAAGAAACAAAAATGAGAAGAAAGAACATAATGGCAAGAAGAAGAAAAAGAATAACGGATGGGGGAAGAGGAACGAAAAACAAATGTCAGAGTAATGGAATAAATGTGAAAGTATTATAGGGAAAGAAAATGTTATCTTATTTTACAAATTTATTTACTGATTAAGTAAAGGGGATTATATGTGAAAATTGGCGAAAACAATTTTAGTGGAAGATAAATTTGTTGTTATAGTAACCATTCGTTTGTAAGTTTTTTGTTTGATAGGCGTTTCAAATCTCTAAATTACTGTAATATTTCAAAGGAGTTCAGGCTTTAGATGATGGCTTCTGTTAACCCTTTTGAGGGGTTGAGACCTAAAATTTCGCTTTTTGATCTTTCACTGGGTCAATTTAGCGTCCAGAAGTTTGGGAAAAAGTACCAATGAAACTAGAAGCTTAATTATTAAACTCAAATTCCAAATGTCGATTCCAAAATGTTAAATTACTTGGAGGGAGAAAATAAATTATTAAGGAGTCCTAAAGTAGAATACAGTCGAACTCGTTTATAACGAGCTCGGATATAACGAGAACTCGGATTTAACGAGGGAAACGAGAATATTTGGTTGGATCAATGTTAAGTCTATGGGACAAAATTCGTTTTTAACGAGCAATTTTTCTGTCTCGCAGTCTTTTTTTCTCATCTTTCTAGTCAAATTCCTGTCTTATCTTTATTTTTTTCCGTTGCGGTTTAATACTTTTGTATGAAAAACTCCACCAGCATTCCAGTATCAATAGAGAGAGTTCAAAAATCCGCTATAACAGGTGGGCTAATTGTTTACAGAGAAATCATTAAATAAAAACAGTATTTAATTTAATTAATTGATGTAATTAAAGTAAGTATTAATTAAATTGTAAGTAAACTCAATTATTTGACCTCCCAAGCCCCCAGCCCTGCTGTTTGCGCGCCGGCCGTAAGGACTCGTTTATTACGAGCACTCGGATGTAACGAGCAACATGTTACGGTCCCTTCGTGCTCATTATAAGAGATTTATAGAGAGCTCGTTTATAAGCGACTGTACATGGCGTTTAAAGGGTTAAGCATCAATTGTAATGATTCTTTCGAATTTAAGCTGAAAGCCTCACACGAAGTGTTTCTGGTGCTGCAGCAACTAGGAACATATAGAAAATGTCAATATTTAACAAAAACAATTTGATCAGCAAAATGGCGTATGAGGGTGATGTATAAAAATTTTGTTCTGTTAAGCGGCTAGCATTAATTCGAGCTTGTTAAAATTCTGTGGAAAATCCAACCAGAACCAAGTTAGTTTGCATGTGATTTGAAAGACTTGGGATAGGAAGGGGTTATGTGACAAAACCAAAATTGTGAATAATTAAAGTTCAAAGTTGTTGCAGCTTTTTTGTTTTTAGGTTTGTCGTTAAGTGTTTGTATGAAGTTGGTCTAATGACATCTATTTTTTGTTGTACCAAGCTTTATTAGCTTACCTGTATCGATTGCTTACCGTTGTCCAGAGCGTATTTTCAAAAAATGTGACAAAGCCCCTTCATCTCCTCCAAACCCTTTAATTTATCTCGTGCAATATATGGAACAGCTGAAGTTAAACATAAACTACTCATTAATGGCTCTGATTTACATTGAAATAATATGAAATGAAATAATTAGCCATTCCTAATCTAATTAGCTTATCTGTAACAGGCAGCTCTTTCAATGACATACCAAGTGCTTATTTTAAGGCTAAAATCTAAAACGCAAATGAAACATTGAAAACTACAACAGTACATGCTAAGAGCAACAGACAGAAACTATCGGCAAAACTGGGCTGACTCATCTGAGCCGCTAACAAACGAACAAACCTGGCGTGTTGAATAGAAAGAACAAATGAGTTATAGAACGGGGAGCTTCAGAACAATTGGCAATTTGCGTTTTCTGTTGTTTGACAGTGAAATTCAGACCGTGGGTCTATTTTTTGTTACATGCCGGAAAGATAAGCTTTAAAATAAGGGGTAAAGCATGAAATATGATAAAAGAAAAGGAAGAAGTAATAAAATTTTGTAACATATATTGTTACCACCCTATGCATCTATTTTGCTGTATTATATATCTCACCCTTGCTAATGCCACAACTCAAAAAACTACGTTTTCCAGGAATTGCAAAAAACTGTTCCCGGGCTGACTAGGCACATTTTAATATTTTTGAATTGTCGATACGAAGACCGATACATCTCAAACTTTGATCGTTAGTTACGCACGTTACTCTACGACGGCTGGACGACAACTCAAGATGTGGCATTTCAGTGGAAGGGATCCTATGCATATTGATAACAATAAAACGCGATAACTGCCCTCTGGCGGCTGATATTTCAATGCAACTTCTGACTCTTTTGAAGATGGTTAGAGACTGGTAAACTACGTCTAATGACGGTCATAACTCAAAAATTACAATTTTTGAGTTGTGGCACTTTTGTAGCAAGGGTGCAATATATATATATATATATATATATATATATATATATATATATATATATATATATATATATATATATATATATATATATATATATATATATATATATATATATATATATATATATATATATATATATATATATATATATATATGGGCGATTCTCTGTAAACTCGTCATTTTTCACACGAAATCTGTCCGGGCACGGTTTTTTGAAATGTTCGTATAATTATAATACTATTGCTCAGAAAATGAATCTATTACTTTGGTTTGAAAGAGGGCCAACTGAAGATTGTGTTTTTCTGATAAATCATGATAGGGGGTAAGTCCCCTTCCTAGTATAACGAGGCAGGGGACTGTGCCAGGTGACTGTGTTTTTGCTCTTTGTTACGTAATATCTGCAAAACTATTGGAACATAATTGATTACGAGACTACCTATAAATTCAGGCACAAATCGTGGACATAATAACTAATATGTTTCATAATTAAACTAATTGACATTAATAAAATCACTTCCCAGAGGACTGTTTTCGTAACGACCCTGATGCATACTTTTATCACAAATGTGGCTCTGAAACTAAACAAAGTATCGTTTCAACACCGTTATCAGCAGTTTCAGGAAATTCAGCCTGACTACTTTAAACTTCATGACAAAAAACATTTGCAAGGGTAACAGATTATTTCTATTGGAGCCTCGAACTTGTGGCAGGGGACTGTTTGAAAAATCTCCGGACAGAATTTACATGACAATTTTAAGTTTCAGAAATACGTAATTAGACCTTATTTCAGAAAAAAGATATAGTTGCATTATTCTATTTTTAGATATAAATTGCCAAATTTATGTAGTGTTAATAGGTTTTTTGAAATATTGCCTTGAAGTGTTAAACTATTGGATTGGGACAGCCAGGGGACTGTGTTTTTGGTGCTTAGATAATTTATAGAAAAAAAAAATTAAAAAATTACCGCTCCAAATACAACTGGGCCACGAAGTATTAATGCTTTACTTATATTAAGAGTAATAATTACTTTATTACACTTTATTATTTTTAAAATACTCTGTCCGGACAGAGAATTACCAGTTTACAGAGAATCGCCCATATATATATTCCACCTCGTTCTCTACACTAAAATAAAATATAATAAAAGAAAGAACTCTAATTTGAGATGTTTCCCATTAAATTACAAGAAAGCTGAAAGCATCAATGGCATCAAGGAAAAAAAAAACGAAAAGCAAAAACGGCTCTCGTAAAATTTAATCGAAGTCTGCACCAACCTCAAACACATCATTTTTACAATAGCTTGACATTACTTCCTAAATTCGAACTCGAAATTAGATCGCTCAGATTGAATTCTTTTTTTAAGGATTAGAGCTAGGATGCAATTTCCTACACGTTACTTGTGTTGACGGGGAAAAAGAGAATTAGAGAATACAGATTGCTACTTTAGGAGATTCAGAAAAACTGAACACATAAGGAATTTTACGAATAAGTAAGGCCAGAGGAATGGTTTCAGGTATTTCTTTTAAAAGGACATTGATTCAGTCTGTAAGCCTTACTTTTGACTTTTGTAGGAGAAAAACTTCTAGTTTAAAAGTGCATTTCCTATTTAAAGCAATATGTGCAAAAACTGCATGACGGAACTTCATTTCTGACAAGCTTTTATCGAAAGTTCTTTCATATATTCGCTTAAGGCATTTGTGTTTGAAACAGAGTTTCTCGTCACCCGAAGTATGGAATGACTTGCATTTTGTGCTTCTCTAATCTCATCTCTTTTTTTTCAGAACAAAAGCATTGTTTAGTTTTCTAATGTGACTTTTTGATAGCGCAGACTAATTAGAAACAATAGCGAATTAAGGATAATTTCACATTGTCACTATTTGATTTGACCACAGAAACAAAACTTTTTCTGGCTATAATCACTTGAATAACTGGCTAGATAAATAATATAACTTTCAGCCAAGGGGTTTAAAATAATAGAGTTACTCTTAAATTTAATTAGACTGTTTCTTCGAAACTTTTACTGCTGACATTTACCGTGTCCCATAGTAAATATTACGAAAAACAGATAGCTAAAATCAGTATGAAATTTAGTTCATAATGAGAAAGAAATAACAAGAGCTAGAGCGGAAATCGATCAGCAACCTCCTTTACTATACGCAAGCTAATACTTTGAGGCTTCGCAATTAAACACCTTATATATTCACATGCAATACACCGCCAACTCTGTCATTTCATCCAATAACTGCAATTTTCGTGCTTGTTAGCTCTCATTATCCCGGAATAGGGAGCTGTAATCAAAACTACTGAACAAAACAAGTCAAATTCCTATTTTAAAGTAAAACCAGCAAACTGTCAAGAACATTATTATATTTTTGTAGATCTCAATGCTGGAGATTATTGATACTCAAACAAAATTCCACTTACGGAAAAAACATGTACATGAATATTTCACTTATGTGGTATTTTAACCTTTAGGAACCGGACGGTACACATGTTGTACCATAAGTCTTTTTTCTTTAGAGGACATGGTTGAAATTTTCACTCGAATCCTTTGGAGCCGGGGATTTTCTTAAGGTTTCATAGGTCTGGTACGACAGTTTATATCTTCTCTTTCCAATGGAAAAAAAATCTGTGGTTCAACTGTCGTACTACCTGGGTCGAAAGAAAAATTTCCAAAAAACAGCACGGATCCAAAAGGTCAATAATGTATTTTTTCTGTAACGATGTACAATCTGTTGACCGCAGTTAAGCTATCAATACACAACAAACAATATAATCTGTTTTTGTCAATAAAACTTTTTCATATAAATATGATATTTCTTTTCTAACCCATCAACTAAAGTGTAACATCGGGAAACTATTAAAAAATCATATTATTGTTACTTGCTTAAGTTCAGCATTAAAATTAATTATTAATTTTTATCTAGTTCTAGCTTATTAAGCGGCGTTGCCCGGTATTGCATTATGTTTAACTTATTTTATGCTAAAATTAAATAGGTGAGCCTTAAAATGATAATTCATTGTTAATCGTAATCTTTGTTGGAAAATACTCATATTTAAATGTGTTAAATTTATCAATTTGTATGCTTAAAAGGTTATCTCTATTACTCTATCTATTCAAAATTCGAAAGAAAATGGCCATTTTGGGACAAAAAATTTGAATTTGAGCTTTTTGGATGTTTAAAAATTTTTAGCTGGTTAAAGTCGTACAATTACGCGGTTGGTCTTATTGTTTTCCTTGGAAAATTTCGAATCGAATGGTACCTCATTCGATTCACTACTTTCAGCAGTTTTTTGAGGAGTTCAAGCTTCAGACGGACAGACAGACAAACGTGAACATATTTTAATAGTATTAATAAATTAAAGGAAACATAGGGATCGTTTATGACCCCAAGGGTATTGTGTGTAACTCAAATTAAAGGGACTCGTTATTGTTAAATTGCAGCGTATATTAAATTTACAGTATTTCAAATCGCAAAATAAAGCCGTAGCGTATAAGTTTATTCTTCTTTCAGCATAGACATTTGCTTTTTTTCCCCCTTTCCATTTCAAATTGCCAACATTCAGGACGAAACCAACTTTTATTTTTGTAGATTTTTACAAACCATGCAT
>JAXGGA010015052.1:0-30291 GCA_038373865.1 Uloborus plumipes
AATTGGGCGACCAAAAGCTTGGCGACATGTCGCCAAGTGGTGGCGCCAATTCGTATCACTTGAGTCTGTATTGAAATTAACATTGATTTACCCCAAAAAAGGGGTAAAAGACCCCTTTGGGAACATTCGAATGCAATCACAAGGGGAGGTGCACAACTAGACCCCCCTCAGAGCCTACATACCAAGCTAGAAGTTTCTACGGCATATAGTTTTTGAGTTATGCGAGCCACATCCGCACATACATCCGCACATACGTACATACAGACGTCACGAGAAAACTCGTCGTGATTTACTCGGGGGTGGTCGAAATTGATTTTTCGGCTGTTTGTATGTTGTTAGGTACATATGCACGTGCTGACAGGTCGAAAAAACTACGCGTCATTCATTCAAGGGTGAGCAAAGTCAAAATTTAGACTGAAATTTGAGTGAAATTATTTTCGTGATCACAATACTTCCTTTACTACGTAAAAGGAAGTAAAAAAGGTAACCGCTACTCTAATGTCAAAAATTTATGCACACCTTCTGTTAATTTTACTACAACAACAAGTAAATCACCGCCTGATGCCGCCAGGGCCGCCGCTACCAGAGATGGAGCCCGGTACCAATTTTAATGCCGGGCCCCCATGCTCCCCCTCCAATTGCATACTTTTATGCAGTCGTTTCAGCATATTTGCAATTGTTAAAAAAATGGAGAAAAATAATTTTTTTCAGAAAAACTTTTTTTTAGTTACGAAAGTGTGCATTTGATTTTATTTTCACGTTATTTGTTTCACCAGATGATTTTATTATTTTTTTTACATGAAACCACAAGTTTGAAAACAGAAAAACACAATTTTTGACGTTTGGTTCGACCAACTTCAAAATTAATAGTTTGAAATCGCATTCACATGTAATATTTCATTGTTTAGTTGCTTATAACTGAATTTTTAAATTTTAATGTAACTTTAAAAACTGTAATTCGAAGTTTTTGTAAAAATAATATATTTTTAAAGACAGTATCTGGATACAGAAAAAGTTGGATAACTTTTCATGTCTGAGATAAGTGTCCCTGGGCTACTTGATTTTTGTTCTTAAAGTGCAAGAGACATTTGTCAATGACAGTTTAGACTTGGTTTTACTTTTGACGAGTTTCTGTAGTTTTTGGAAAGCGGTGCATTTTTCTTTGCACAAGCGTGTTTCATTCATTAGTGCTTGTACAAGCAATTGTTTCATATTGAGAATCAGCAATGGAAAACGAGATTTTTCTTTTGAAAAACAGCTTTTTTTTTTTTTTATTTTTTTTATTTTTATGAAATTGTTGACACTATCACTGTAAAAACATGTTCATTTCCTTACGGCCCCCCAAAGCTCCAAGCCCCGGTAAGAGGTCCAGTATCCCCCCCCCTCAAACGGCGGCCCAGGATGCCGCCCATCCTAGCAAGAGCAAAGTCCTCCCATACCCCTCCCCCCACCCCAAATCATCACTTATCAAGTTCGCGTGCTGCCCCCCACCCAGAAATTGAGAAATTGCTCCAAAAGGATTCCCCCCCCCCCTCCTATAAAATGTTCAATGATGCTCTCATTGACACGACCCCACGGCACTGCTTGCATCCTTTTCCCTCCTTCTGTATACTCCAAAATCTCTATCTCTATCTCTACTAATAATAAAGCTGAAGGTTTGTCTTTCTTTCTTTCTTTCTATCCTTCTTTCTGTCCTTCTGTCTGTCTGTTACGCGCGTAGCGCCCAAACCGTTCTGTCGATTTTCATGCCACTTGACACAAAATTAGTTTGTAGCATGTAGTTTTGCACCTCGAAGCGATTTTTCGAAAATTCCATTTCTTTCTTTTTCTATTCGAATTCTTAGCAGAAATTCGATAAAATAGAGAAGAAATATTTCATACACATTTTCAAGTCTTATGTCATTCGAAAGCTTGAAATTTTCTACACAAAATGAAGTTTTTTCGAAGTTTCTACGCTCATCAGGAGAACTGTAACAATTGTTTTTAGAATCCCGGAATTCAAGGCTTACCTTCAGTAAAGCAAGCCAAACGATTCTAAAATGGTTAATGAAATGAATTATTTTATCAACGGAAATCAACTTATAATGTTGTTACCATGGTTACGTTTTTATTTCGTTTATTTGTTTCGTTCTTTTTCTATTAATAATTTTAAAAATGTATTTGTTTTTGTAGCAATCCAAACTCCAAGCCTTATTAAAATTAGTCAAATGAAATATAATAAAATCGTGATAAGATGGCACCTGTCAATCAAATGAGAAATCGAGTCCTTTCTTTAAAAGAGGTAGAGAAGGAAGAAACTGACGCGTACCATTTTTGTGAGTTTAGAGATATTTTGGCGATCTGACGAGTTGTGTAGAAGAGGGAAACATTGTTTAACTAAATGAGGACAAAAAAGAAAACATGATAGTAAACCATTCTAAATTTATCGTCTGGCAAAACATATTTTATTTCCTTTTTTTTTATTTCAATATAAATTGCAGTAAATGGCTTGAGTGAACGAGTTTGGCTTTTAATTTATCATTTGCTGGTTGATGTTTGTCGATGTTTATTGTTTTTATTACCATGGTGAAGAATAATGCACGAAATTTCTATTATTTTGTTTTTGAAGTTAGGAAAGAAAACTTTCTTCTTCTTTTAAACTTTGGTAAAATTTCTGTGAGCAGCAAAATTGTTCTTATTTTCTCTTTTGGCTTATTTTTGTGCATCTCCCCTTGGGGTTGCATTCGAATGTTCCAAGGGGGTGTTTTACCCCTTTTATGGAGTAAATCAGTGTTCATTTCAATGCAGACAAAAGTGATATGAATTGGCCCGACCACTTGGCAATATATCGCCAAGCTTTTGGTTGTCAAGTTGTTGCCGCCAATTTGGCGACATATCGCCAAGCTGGCGAAAAAATTGTTTTCTTTTTTTATTTGGACTCAATTTGGCGCTATTGGCGATATTTTGCGAAAAATCCACTGAATGATGTTAAAATCGGTGATATTTAGGAGATTAATCATTGTAAAACTTTTGCATTGTTTCGTGACAAACTGGGGATATAAATATTTGAACTGTTATCTTGCTCACTCCAAGCACTATTTTAGCACTTAAGGCATCTACTAAGAAATTTACACGTAAAAGGAAGTAGTGTGGGGGGCCATATGCCAAATTTTTATATCATTCTTTAAAAGAATTATAGTTGAACAACTATAATAGAGTATTTTTTCTGCTATATCAATTTTTTACACATGAATTTTTAACTTTATACCACGGG
Organism: Uloborus plumipes; assembly: GCA_038373865.1. Lineage (NCBI taxonomy): Eukaryota > Metazoa > Arthropoda > Arachnida > Araneae > Uloboridae > Uloborus > Uloborus plumipes. The sequence continues at coordinate 3,254 of JAXGGA010015052.1, forward strand.
CAAAGCCGTGCGGGTACCGCTAGTTTATCATAAAGTAAGCCAGGGGTGCCCATCCCCCCCCCCCCCCCAAGCTCAATGAAGCATAATCCCCCTCAAAAATTTTCTCAACCCTCTTGGGCTTTTTACTTTTGTCCTCTTTTCTATTTTCACGTTGAAAAATGTACACAGCAGAGTCGGAGGACAAAATTGGGTTTCAAAAAAAGCATCCTAAACAACACTTAGATCTCCCACATTATTCTAAACTTCCGTAATTTCCACCAAAACTAGCATTTTACAAGGCTATGCGGCTTGGTTAGAAACTTATGTATGAATGTGGAATCTAACTGAATTAACACTTGAAACTGGAAAGCATATGTGATTTATGTGGAGTAAAAAGTAAAATAATATAAACTATAAGCAGAATCTAAGCCCCTCGTCACACAGTGCCCGCGTTCTATCGGGGCCCCCGTGATGGTAAACGAAATACAGCTCCGCTAGCGTCGCTGCTATAGGATTGTAGAAGAACATATATATAGGGTAGACAGACCAGTGAATGACCACTTAAGCAAAATTTCATTTTTAAAAAATCGTAGTAATTTTAAATACTGTAATATTTTGTTCGTGACAGTTTAAATAGTTTTATTGATCTATGTAAAAGCGTAAAAAAAAATGATGGAACTTGAAAGGTACCGCTTCCGGCTTTTTGGGGTGTTCGAAAGAAAAATGGCGCAAAGACCCAGTGAATGACCACCTCTGACCCAGTGAATGACCACTAATTTGACCAGTGAATGACCACCTTAAATTTTAAGTTAGAAATACTTGAAGTTGGTTTTAGATATTTTCACTTTTGTATATTTTTATATGGCATGTAGTGATCCATTACTTTTAGTGGTTATTTATGTATTACATTTCGGGTTTATTTATTTATTCGAACTTTCTTTTACATCGTAAAGCTGGTATTGTAATCGCGGAAAAACTTCCCCTCAATTTTCGATCTAAAATGTTTTTTTAATCACGCATTAATGAATGCTGAGTAGTTTTTTCGGCCTAGTTGGCACATGCATTTGTACCTACGAACGTATGGACAACAAAAAAATACATGACGGCTTTCTACGTATATAGGTATGTATTCATGTTTTATGTATGTATTTCGCATAACTCAAAAACTGTGTGGCGTAGAAGATTGAAATTTCGCATGTGAACTTTGAGTGGGGTCTAGTTATGCGCCTAACCTTTTGGTTACATTCGAATGTTCCCAAGGGGGTCTTTTACCCCTATTTGGGGTAAATATGTTAATTTCAATGCAGAATTAAGGGATGTTGTAATTTAGCAACATCATGCCGATAGATCGCTTTACTTCTGTCGCCAATTTTTCGTCGCCAACTTGGCGACATATCGACAGGTTTGCGACAAAATTGGCAAAAAATGACCTTTTTTTTCGAATTTGTTGTTAATTTGGCGCTTTCGGCGATATTGAGTGAAGTATTCACTGAATAATGTTAAAATTGTGGATATTTAAAAGATGAATACTGCAAAACAGCTCTTGCATTAGTCTGAGACAAAGTGGGGGTTGTAACTGTTTGAAGTGTTTACTTTATCACTTTGTGGCACTATTATATTGTATGTTTGTTCTTCACACACATTCAATGCAGTTTTATGCAATTTTAGATCACAGACGCTAATAAAATTACATCAATTTTCTTTACATTTGAAAGAACTACTCTCCACGTTTACCATTTCTTTATATGTGCTGGAAAATGTCCAAAATGCTTAAAGTTATTTGACCTCGTGACCCTGTCATCAAAATATTTTTTTGTAAAAAACTGAGTGTATGTATGTATCAATCTATGTTTTTCTTTCTTCTCCCGAAAGCCAGTGAACTGAACATCGAACCAGGTATCGAAAGATTCGTAATTTTTAAGTTCATATGTTTGGTTACTTTACATAATTGTCCGAATTTATTAAGCAGAGCTTTTCATTAAAATGTAAACTCTTAAGCACGTCTGCGTGGCAAGAGCAAATTCGAATGGAAGAAACAAAGGGAGAATTTGGTACAGTGTTAAATTCTCCCTCTGGTGCAAAACCAAGCAACCCCCCCCCCCTTACAAAACCAAGCTTTCTCTAATTCTCAATCCCTCTCTTTGTCAAAAATTTTCAACACAAAAGTAGCTTGTAGACGGGAATGTCAAGCACGGAAAGCGAATAGCTTAGGTAGTTTTTTGACACTCGGTCCGAGGGAAAACGTCAATCTCAAAAAAGGCTCTTAGCGAGCCTCTTCTAATATAAAATGCATCGGTTCAAGAGGCCACCATGCTGACCACCGTGAAGCCCCCGAAATACATTGTTGAGAATGAAATTGTTCTAGTCGTGAGCTTCGCTGAAAACCCGAAGTACGCCGCCGAAGGCGGTGTGCATCAACCTGCTGCAGGCGGATTGCACGAGCCGCCTTGGTGGCAGGTAAGGTTTTAAAATCTGCCGAAATGTTTTTGAAAATATTCCAAATTTAGCGAGTTTCAGTGTAAAACGACAAAAATCTTTTACGTGATTTGTAGATAGTCGTCATGGACATGCAATCGGTTAAAATGGTGATCAATTTCTCGACAAGTCTTTAAATTTAACTCTTTTTTTAAAAAACTTCGCTAGACTTTATAAAATTATACCTCGACATTGGGCTGACGAGGGCAAATAAATCCCCCCCCCCCCCCAAGATGTCTTGATATGTTCTTTCGATTGCTAACTATTTAAACTTTTTGCATTATTACACTATTCGCATGATGGTTCTCTGGGCAACTGTACCTAAATATCGAATTTTGTCTGCATGCTGGTATTACTTCTAGAGAGATGACACTCAAAAACGTGACGAAAGGATTAAAAACAGGAAGCGAGCATATATATATATATTTTTTTTTTTTGAAAAACTGAACAACTCAGTGGCCGTTTAGAGGGGTTGGGGGTTGTCACTGCAAGGGGAAATTTTAACATTAGGTCCATTGGGTAAAATATCCGTGCCACGAAAAATTGGCCGTTAAGAGGGGTCTCCGCTTAGTAGAGGTGGTCGCTCTAAGAGGTTTTCTGTATGCTCAGCTGTTAATGTGCAAGATGAATTAAAGCAATAAAAACCGCAGTAGTTTTCTTTAATTTTTCAAAACAACATTAAAATCCCAGTGAATGAACAGCTGGTCATTCACTGGCTTTTCAGAGTTTTTCTGACCCAGTGAGTGACCACCCCGTAAAGCTAAAATCTACACATTCTATAAAGATTGAAACAATTAAAATCATACCTTGAATATACATACTAAATGATTCTTTTGTATAATTAAAAAAATTAATTTATAAATACAATTAATGCGAATCAAAGTAGTTGTATACACAAAACCATCCTTATTATTTTAGAACAGAAAAAGAAATTGCGCACGGCTGTAAACATTCTATAATTTTTAACTAGAAAAATACATGACCAAAATAATCAATTAGGTATCAGATAGCTCAGAATTTGAAGGAAGAAAGCTATTGAAACCAATTTATCTAAAAAAAAATAATTTAGAACCTTATTTTTTAAGAATACTGCGAAGTGGTCATTCACTGGGTGGTGGTCATTCACTGGTCGGTATACCCTATCTTTGGTTGAGGAACCAGACTAGAATTCTTACGGACATGGTACTCTAGTGAATGGCCCAAGAAAAGAAAATGTAGCTTCAGTTTCACGACTTATGGAGAAAAAAAAAGTTCTATTGATAAAAGAACATAAAAGCTATCGGTTGTGATGACTCATCAGTTAACACTGGAAAATCAAATGGTGCTATTAGACTTCTAGAAAAGTCTTTAGAACCCTCAAACCAGCCGTAACATGTTTTCTTAATTTAATGAATTACCACTTAGAAAGTTAACGGTGGCTCTTGATAGGCCGACTACTGGACAAAATTCTTTTAGTTGACCTATTGGAGAATTCTTACAATATTGCTCAGATCTACCAGTCATGAACTTTAAGAAAAAAGAACGCGTTTTACCAGAAGTTGATGTCAGAGAATTGAGTCAAAAATACGTATGGGATGTGTCTTCAGCTGTAATGTCCAGTGGTCGGAAGGAGAGCGCTACAAGTAGCGAAACTACTGTAGTAGCTACATTTTTCAGTAGTTTGTAGTGTAGCGCACTACTTTTTTAAAAAAGTAGAGTAGTGAGTAGCGCGATACAAAAAAATAGTAGTTTGTAGCGATTTCTGGAAACTACTTTTAAATTAAAAAAATAAATAAATAAATGAAAAAATTAAAAAAAAGAGAACGAAGGAAAAAACAAGGTTTAATTGACTCTGACTGATGCAAATCTTGCACGAGTACAGCAGCGGACGCAATGAGAAATAAGAACCATAAAAATATGAGCTGATCTTAGATACATCATTTTGACGAAATACATTCTATCTGTTTGATGTCATTGGTTTATTTGGCATCATAATTTTTATATTCCTTCAAATAATTTTCATGTTTCTAAATATTCCCTGGCAAGAAAATAAAAAAAATGAAGGTTGAATTCTTTCAATCTTTCAGCTTTTGAATCCTTTCTTGTGGCGAATATTCGTAAAAATTGTAAAAAAAATCTAAAAAGGACAAATTTTAGCAAAAAAAAAAAAAGGAACAAAAAGGAAAAGTAACCAATAAATTCAAAGACAATTCCTAGTTCTATTCCATATTCAAATAAGTTAATTTATTAATGTAAACCACTTTTCGAATTTTTTTGGTCAATCCTCAAACGGTGTATGCTTTCTAATATTTTATTTTTTTACTAGCGGTACCCGCACGGCTTTGCCCGTGGTATAAAATTAAAATTTCATTCGTAAAATAATTGATATCGCAGAAAAAATGCTCTATTTTAGTTGTAATTCAACTATAATTCCTTCAAAGTATGATAAAAATCTGGTATGGACCCCACGCTACTTAATTTTACGTGTAAATTTCTTAGTAGATGCCTTAAGTGCTAAAATAGTGCTTGGAGTGAGCAAGATAACAATTCAAACATTTACATCCCTAGTTTGTCACGAAACAATGCAAAAAAAGTTTTACAATGATTAATCTCCTAAATATCGCCGATTTTAACATCATTCAGTGGATTTTTCGCAAAATATCGCCAATAGCGCCAAATTGAGTCCAAATAAAAAAAGAAAACAATTTTTTCGCCAGCTTGGCGATATGTCGCCAAATTGGCGGCAACAACTTGACAACCAAAGCTTGCGATATATTGCCAAATGGTCGGGCCAATTCATATCACTTTTGTCTGCATTGAAATGAACACTGATTTACTCCATAAAAGGGGGAAAACACCCCCTTGGAACATTCGAATGCAACCCCAAGGGGAGATGCACAAAAATAAGCCAAAAGAGAAAATAAGAACAATTTTGTTGCTCACAGAAACCAACAGAAATCTTACAAAGTTTAAAAGAAGAAGAAAGTTTTATTTCCTTGCTTTAAAAACAAAACGATCGATGCAATAACGCAATTGATATGAAAAAAAAAATCCGCCAAATCTTTTAATTAAGTCATTATTATATTGGAAACAGGGTTGCCGGAAAAATACTACGCTCCTTATTTGGGCCGGAAAAATATTACCGTAGTATCAAAAATACTACGTCTGGCGACGCTGGAAAAAGAACGAAACAAAAATAGGTATGAACACGTAACCATGGTAACAACATGAAAAGTTGATTTCCGTTGATAAAATAATTCTTTTCATCTCTCTTTTCAAACAATTTTTTTTTCAAGCTGAACCATTTTAGAATCGTTTGGCTTGCTTTACTGAAGGTAAGCCTTGAATTCCGGGATTCTAAAAACAATTGTTACAGCTCTCCTGATGATCGTAGAAACTTCGAAAAAACTTCATTTTGTGCAGAAAATTTCAAGCTTTCGAATGATATAAGACTTGAAAATGTGTATGAAATATTTCTTCCCTGTTTTATCGAATTTCCGCTAAGAATTCGAATAGAAAAAGAACGAAATGGAATTTTCGAAAAATCGCTTCGAGGTGCAAAACTACATGCTACAAACTAATTTTGTACCAAGTGGCATGAAAATCGACCGAACGGTTTGGGCGCTACGCGCGTAACAGACAGGACAGAAAGAAAGACAAACCTTCAGCTTTATTATTAGTAGAGAAGAGATAGAGATAGTAGAGAAGAGAAAAGTAGCGAAGTAGCGACTATAATTCAAAAGTAGTTTGTAGTCGCTACATTTTTTAAAAAATAGTTGTAGTTAACTACATTTACAACAAAGTAGTCGTAGTTGTAGTTCGCTATAAAAGAAATGTAGTTTTTCCAACCATGGCAAATGTTCTCAAAATTTAGCAGAAAGGAATCCTGCAAGCTTTCTCCATGCAAGATGGCTTCTTTATAATGTGGAATGGATAACATTTTGGAGATTTGTATCCAAATACTTGCTGCAATCTATAATCTTAAAAAAATGGGCAGATGCATGAATAACTTTATGCTGAGATTCGATTGTGAAAAAGCAGAGAGCATAAACCTTTATTATAAATTCTGCTAGTTTATTTAACTCTCAACTTGGATCACTAGTTGCGATATATAGCCTCAAAACTGTTTGCCATTGTCAGCCATCTTGCATGGGAAAAGCTTGCAGGGATCCTTTCTGTGAAAATTTTAAGAACATTTGCCAGAGATTACAGCTTTAGACATATCCCATACGTATTTTTGACTCATTTCTTTGACATCAACTTCTAGCAAAACGTGTTCTATTTTCTCAAAGTTCATGACTGAGCAAAATTGTAAGAATTCTCCAATAGGTCAACTAAAGGAATTTTGTCCAGTAGTCGGCCTATCAAGAGCCACCGTTAACTTTCTATAAGTGGTAATTCATTAAATTAAGAAAACATACCACGGCTTACAGTGAGGGTTCTAAAGACTTTTCTGGAAGTCTAATAGCACCATTTGATTTTCCAGTGTTAACTGATGTGTCATCACAACCGGTAGCTTTTATGTTCTTTTATCAATAGAACTTTTTTTTCTCCATAAATCGTGAAACTGAAGCTACAATTTCTTTTCCTGGGCCATTTACTGGAGCACCATGTCCGAAATATTTAGAGTCTGTTTCCTTAACCGAAGATATAATTATGTTCTTCTACAATCCTATAGCAGCTACGCTAGCGGAGCTGTATTTCGTTTACCATCACGGGGGCACCAATAGAACGCGGGCACTGTGTGACGAGGGGCTTAGATTCTGCTTATAGTTTATATTATTTTACTTTTTACTCCACATAAATCACAGATGCTTCCCAGTTTCAAGTGTTACTTCAGTTACATTCCACATTCATAAACAAGTTTCTAACCAAGCCGCATAGCCTTGTAAAATGCTAGTTTTGGTGAAAATGACGGAACTTTAGAATAAATGTGGGAGATCTAAATGTTGTTTAACCCTTCACTACACGATTTTTTATATTTTCATGAAAAAAAATCATATGTTACCTTTTAATAGCTCTGAGTTCAGGAAAAATGAAGAAAAAAATTAATCTTAAAAATGTGCACCAAAAATGATGTTTTAATTGTTTGTTCTACATATGGCACAAAGCACATATCATATGCTTTGTATACCGATAAGTGTAATAATCCACAATGTGTTTTGTGCCATAAGTGGTATAAACAAATTTGCCACTAAGTGTATTTAAACATTTTTAGAACAAAGGAAATAATGACTAAGCACACTTCTAACGAAACTGCAGACACTCTTTTTTTTCAAAAGCAAGAACTGTAATACCTAGACTAGTACAACTAACTAGTGCATAAACATCACACTAAACTGTTACAGCAATGTTCCAGAGGGGGCACAAAGCTCAGTTTAACTGCATTTAAAAATCATATACACCTCATATTCAAAATATTAGAATAATTGAGAAAAAGTGATAAGAAGGAAATAATCTTCCAATTATTTATTTTTTATACTGAATAATTGCAATTAAATTGCTCATAAATGAAATCTGGAAAACTTAAATAATATTTTAACGTAAACAATGAGTAAAATAATAATAAATTAGATATTGCTATAGACTTCTGAAAAAAATCAAAATATTAGAATAAAATTAACATAGGTTCAAAATATTAGAATATTTTATTTTATGCAAAATATTAATTTATGGATGTGAAGTAAATGGCAGTTAATACTTTGTAGCATCCCATTTAGCTTTAACAACAGTCAATTGATCATTTGTAGCATTCCAGATCGAACGATTAATCGATCTGGAATGCTACAAACAAGTTGCTTACAAATATTTCGATTAATATTAGACTAAATAGACTTTATACGTGCCACTAACTCAGTTTTATTGAAGGAGGATTTTCTCGGAGTTCTTTCTTTCCTATATGCCACAAGTTCTCGATGGGATTGATGTCTGGTGAGTTTGGTGGCCGAGGAAGTACCTTAATGTTGCCCTGACTGAACTAATTCTTAGTCGATACTGATATCTGAGGTGAAGATAAATCTTGTTGAAAGATGAAATCACCTTCAAACAAATCTTCTGACGAAGGAATCATATAATATTTTAATATTTCTTGATATATCTGAGAATTAACCTTTTCGTAGACGATGCATAACGTCTCAGGTAACGTTTGCGCTCATGCAACCCCAAGTCATTTCACTAGCCACACACTAGCAGCAAATTTCACTGAGCGTTTAAGACATTCTTCTTGCTGCATTCTCCAAATTCCAGTACCTTGATGACCATATGAAACACAAAGCATACTTTTATCACTATAAATAATATTTTTTTTCAATCGTCTTCGCTCCATAAACATCTTGATTTACACCGATTCAATTTTGTACGTTTTTGTTTTACAATCATTAAAGGTTTTGTTTTTGGTACACGCAATTCAAACTTAAATTTATGAAGACGTCTTAATGTTGTCGACATAGAAACTTCAATTCCTCCATCTTTCCATTTACGGTGCAAGAATTTCACACTTTTGAAACGGTTTTTCTTAACAATACCTTTCAGTTGCTTTTCATCTCTAGCAGATGATTTTGGTTTTCGACCTCTATTTTGGCGATTATTTTGAAAATTTCCATTTTTCAAATATTGTGTTAGTATATTGCTACCTCTTGATTGCAAACAGCATAAATAATTTGCAACATCGCATTGATTTTTACCGTGCCGGTACAAATCCACTATACACAGTTTAATCGATTCAAAAATATCCCTCACACGACCCATTTCAAGACAAAAATCAAACAAACTGCAAAGAGATCACTAATTTTAAATCAAATCGTCTGCACTTTATCAAGGATGCCACCTGTCATGAATTAGTGATGATAAAATAAGAATTTATGTTAAATATTCTAATATTTTGAACCACTTAAAAAAATATTCTAATATTTTGACATTTCAAAATATATTTTTTTCTATTCATCTCTTCGAATATGATATTAATTTCAAGATAACAAATAAGTTAAATCATCAATAAGTCTTAAATAAAATCGTCGTTTGCATATTTGTATTTAAAGACATTGCATTACCAAACGATATTTTCAATTTGTAAAAAAAATGTCATTATTCTAATATTTTGAATATGAGGTGTAAATATATGAGTGTTTATTTGGTTTGTGCCAGATCTGGCACACCGTGCAGTGAAGGGTTAATATACTGTTACAAATCTTGTAAATAGTTGTTGTTTTTCCTGCCTTGCATCATTTTCATTAGTTTTGGTTATATCTGACGTCATGTTGCAAAAGTATCTGAAGATATCACCTTTATCACTTGTATACCGGCCTCGTCGTAACACTTTGTAGTTTTTACACTTGCCCTAACTTTAATTAGCGTGAAGACATTTTCGCGTGGTTTTCTTCTTATCACTAGAATTTGTGAATGGATTGTTCAAAGTTATGAACGAACAGAATGCTCCGGATTTTTCTAGAATATTGTCGTAATTTCTTTTCGTGTATAAATAGCCTTGAACACAGTTTTTAGTTAGTTAGTTTTTCTCAGATGGGATTTCTGAGATGCTCGTTTTCGTTCTCTTGGCGAATGGTTGTTTTGCTTTTGTAATTGCTTAATTACTGTTCACGTTTGATACGTGGTGCTGAGTTACTGTTGAGAGTACAGTGTACTGTTTTGCTACCTAATTGCTGGATGTTAAGCAATTGTTTCCTGCTTTATTGTAAATAGTGTACATACTTGTAAATAAATTTATAGTTACTTCCTCAAGATTAAAATGCTCATTTAAGAAAGTTGAAGGTGCTACGGACTCGTTACAATACTTTTTTTGAAACCCAATTTTGTCCTCCGACTTTGCTGTGTACATTTTTTAACTTGAATTATTTTTAATATTTATTCTTAATATTTAAAAATAATTAGAAAAAAAAATATTTTTGAAGAAATTCACAAATTTCAGGCCTTTCTGCGGCACACCTAAACAATTTCTGATTAGACTGAAATTTTTTGTGGAATATGTGGGTAGGTAGGGGCAACTTTTTATCAACTTAGTAAATTGAATTTCGAAAAAAAGTTTTTTTCGATACAACCTAAGTGCGTATATATGTATGTCGCATAACTCAAAAACTATATGCCGTAGAAGTTTCTAGTTTGGATGTAGCCTCTGAGGAGGGTCTAGTTGTGCATCTCCCCTTGTGGTTGCATTCAAATGCTCCCAAGGGGGTGTTTTACCCCTTTTTTTTAGGGTAAATCGATGTTAATTTCAATGCATGCAAGTGATTGAATTGGCGCGACCACTTGGCGATATATCGCCAAGATTTTGGTCGCCAAGTGTTTAAAGCCAACTTGGTGACGTATCGCCAACTTGGCGACAAATTATTTTTTGAGTTTGGGTTCAGTTTGGAGCTATTGGCGATATTTTGTGAAAGATCCACTGAATGATGTTAAAATCAGCGATATTTAGAAATTAATCATTGTGAAACTTTTTTTGCATTGCTTCGTGGCAAATTAGGGGTGTAAATGTTTGAATTTGTTACTTTAGTCACTCCAAGCGCTATTTTAACACTTACGGCATCTACTAAGAAATGTACATGTAAAAGGTAGTAGTGTGGGGTCCATACCAGATTTTTTATAAATGTATTATTATTATTTTTTAAATTATATAACTTTTTCTTTTGTCGTGTGCCAGCCAGGCTGGCAATTTGGGGTGCGCTGCTTCACTTTTCCAACTGTACCGTAATTTGGTGTGAAGTAGTGAAGTCCGACTTCCACAGTACACGAATGCCATAGGTACCCGTTTATAGGGGAGGCAACCTTTCACAGCACATTCACGCAAAGAAAGGACAAGGACAGGAGAGAGAAAACACATCCATGCCCAAGCCGGGACTCGAACCCGGGACCACTTCATCCGTGGCAGATAAATAATTTAAATCCCCCAACAACTTTGATGGCTCAACTTGCGCCATAATCCCCCCTTTTGGGCACCCCTGAAGCAAGCAACTGAAAGTAAAATTCTTTTTTTTTTTTTTAAGTCTAAGGCAGGGATTCAAGTGAAACAGCACTGCGATCGCTTCGAATTGCAATCGCTACTGGAAGTGAATTTCATTATCATCAACTTAAATTGGCATGACGTCACTACGGGTGGAGCCAATAAGAGCTCACAAGCACTCAGCGAACTCCTCTTATTCGCCAAGTAGGCTGTGACGTTTATCTAGCTCGTTTTTCACAGGCAAACGTCACGCTGACGTCACGATGTTTTTATCAAGAAACGTTCTAATGTAATTCATTTCCAGTCGCGATTGTAATTTGCGATTGCCTGTTTCACTTGAATCCCTGCCTAAGGCATGTATGGGTTTCTCCTAAATGACATTTTGCTATCGATTACGAATCTGCAACCATTTCCGTCCCACCTGAATCCAACAGAAAGCAAAAGCGATATTCGTCCCTTTTTCCAATAATGATTTTTTTTTCCTTTCACTATCTCTGTTCTAGCTCTGTATCTGGGCTAGGCACACGCCCAACCATTCAATCGATTCAAGATTCTGCGCCTCGTCACGTGATTTCACTGCAGACGATCTCTGTTCGGAAACCCAGCGCCATCTATGGGGGAAATTTATCATCTACGAGGGCCATCAGTCATGCATCGCGGATTATGGGAGGTGTCTGGGTGTCTCCAGTATTACCTAATGAGGGTGGCAACTCTTAAATAATAAAAAAATCCTGCGGTCGCTGAACTTTTGTTCCAGTGATAATGCACATGCAGAGGTGCCCATCCCCCCCCCCCCCCCCCCAAGCTCAATGGTGAATATTTGCCTCCAAAATGTCTCCCAACCCTCTTGAGCTTTTTATTTTTACCCCTCTCTTTTATTTAATTTATTTTTTTATATTTATTTTTTTTATTCTAACTATTATTTATGTATATACATTATTATTTTTTAAAAGTACCGATTATGTGCAGAAAAGAATCGCTTTTTTTTCCTTCCAGACATTCCAAGCACACGAACACAAGCAAATAAATAACAATAAAGAAATGAAAGAAATAATTTAAACTAAAAAATTAATTAATGAATAATTTAAATTAAAAAAATTCAGTAAATAATTTAAATTTATAAAAATTAATAAATAGTTTAAATTAAAAAAATAGTTTAAATAAAAAAATAAAATAGTTTAAAAAATCCCTCTTCCCCCATTTTGATGGCGCAACTTGAGTCATAATCCCCCACCCCCTTTCTATGGCACCCCTGTGCATGTGCATATGTATCTATTTATTCAAAACACACACCACTTGGAGTGCCCACTCCCCCAAGAACGATGACGCAACCCATCAATTACAGCGGACCCCCCCCCCCCCCGCCCACACACACTATAAAACGAGACCCCCTAATTATAAGATCAGAAACCCTCAAATATTATCACCTTGAAGTCTAATTGAAAATGTATACGAATTTAACCTTTACTACTAGGTTTTCGAAAAAGGGGCTTTCTTGGAAAATAGAATGCATTTTTATGATGTAAAAACTATAAAAAAACATTCGTAATATTTGAAAAAAAAATGATCAAATGATTAAAAAGGCCTGGCGTATTTTTTTCCTCAACAAGTAAACAAGAAGTTCTGTCAAGAACTAAACGAGCCTACTTTCCCGTACGTCGACATCGGCATTCTAGCATCTGGAGCCCTACTCTCATTGTATCGTCAATATAGTCGATACCGAGAATACGGGTTTTTTGTGCCCCGTGACGTCACATCTCGTGAGACACGAATAATCACTAATCTCAAAGCCACTTCTAATTTAAGGTACCTAGAATCGCGCCGAGAAGTTTACGACAGGGTAAGAAGACGTGAGAAGTCTTCCTCGGCAGTGAGAAGCTGTTTGTTTATTCCATTTTTTCTCAACGCGGAGTGTGCCATAATGTTTATAAGTTCTGAAAATGTGGTTTAGTATGTTTTTGCATTGAGAGTTAAGATTTTTTCTTTATTTTGAGCTTGAATTTGGAAGAGGCATCCATTTATCGGCAGTAATTGGAACTCAGCAACTTTGCCGATTATCTATAATCATCTTATTTTACTGATTAATAGGCCAAAATTTCTCAAATTGAAATTACTTTAAGGTATGCCCAAAACTTGAATTTATCTATCTACTTAACCAGGGTGTGGGTGTCGATCTAACCCAAGTGGGAGGGAAACATTTCTTTTAATAAAATGAACTCTTTACTAAAATTCTATTTTCTACCAGGGGGGGGGGAGGGGCATTTCGTTTTTATTGTATCGTATTTAATTTTAATTTTTCCTCACAGAATAATTGAATCGTCGTTTTTCAAGTCTTAAAATGATAGCAAAAGCATAAAACATGAATTTGTTTCTTTCAATTCTCAAATATAAAGTGCTTTAAATGCATTTTGGAAAAAAGATCCGCAGACATGTGATTTAGGATTTCCATTTTTCTCTCATGCATTGCCCCAAAAATAGGGACTTGTACTTAATATTTAGAGAGTGAATATATACACTGCTCGACATTGAAAATGCAACACCAAGAAGGAGTGGTCAGAAATTCATGAAATTTGGTAAGAAGACAGAGACAGCATGGAACAATAAGTGATATTTATTTCAAAATAAATAAGCAAAATTTAGAGCGAGGACGGCGTCGGCTCAGTAAGAAGTAGGACCACCGCGGACAGCGATGCACGAAGAAACACGTCTAGGCATGGAGTCAATAAGCCTGCGGATGGTGTCCTGAGGGATGGCACTCCATTCCCTTTCAACCATTTGCCACAGTTCGTCCTCTGAACGACAGGTTCTGCAAACGGCGTCCAATCACGTCCCACACATGTTCGATTGGTGACAAGTCAGGAGAGTATGGTGGCCAGGAAAGTATCTGTACACCTCGTAGAGCATGTTGGCTGATTCGAGCACTGTGAGGCCGGGCGTTATCCTGTTGAAAAATTGCATTTGGCAGACCCTGAAGGTAGGGGATTGCCACCGGCCGCAGTACATTATCTACATATCGTTGGGCCGTCATAGTGCCCCGAATACGAACTAGAGGTGATACGGAATTGTATGCAATAGCACCCCAAACCATTATGCCACGTTGTCGCGCAGTGGGGCGTTCCACAGTTACTGCCGGATTCGATCTTTCTCCACGTCGACGCCACACACGTATGCGATGACTATCGCTGGACAAACAGAAGCGGGATTCATCTGAGAACACTACGGTTTGCCATTCTGCCATCCACGTCGCTCTGGTCCGGCACCATTCCAAACGTTGGAGTCTGTGCTGTGAGGTCAATGGCAGTCTTCTTAGCGGGCGCCGTGATTGTAGGCCACGTGCAACCAGTCGACGGGAAATAGTTCTGGTCGACACAGGAACATCCAGGGTACCTTGCACGTGCTACAGAATCGACGTACAAGTGACTTGCGGGTCCGCCACAGCTTGTCGGTGAATCCGTCGATCCAAGCGGTCTGACGTCACTCTGGCTGCACCTGCACCCCTCAATGCGGCTACATTTCCTCTTTCCAACCATTTCCGACACAGCCGATGAGCAGTGCCTGCATCCATGTGGGTATCAGCTGCAATTTGACGTATGGACCAACCTCCTCTTCTAAGTCCAATAACCATACCCCTTGTAAAGTCGTCTATATGCTGGAAGTGTCTTCTTTGAGGACGGCGTGACATTTCCTCCTATCATGCCGGGTCTACACTCTTCCGAGGCCCTCGCGAGAGACCACGTGACAGACCGAGAGCAAGAATATACAGGGGTCCCTCGTGTCGCTCTCGAGAAGCCTCCTCTCGCCCTCTCGTGCCTCGCGATGTCTCCGCTTGTTGTCGGTCTCTTGAACACGAGTCAAAGGAGACCCCCCGTGTAGGTTGCTCCGCTCGCGGCCAAAGAGGGACCGGCGCGTCAACCATTTTGTTCCATACCTTGTTCAGAATCGATATCATGATTTGATTATTGATTGTAAATGATAGTCATATTTAATGTAGAAATGCAATCAAAAGCAATGACTGCCCCCCCTTCCTTTAAATTATTTATGCTAAAAATAGTGCAAGTCATTTTGTTTCGAAAACGAAATGCAATACTTCATGTATTTATTGCTATTTTATATTAAGCTATTTTATATTATATTGCTATTTTATATTATATTATAAAAGGATTTCAAATTATTTAGAGCTTTTTACCGCAAAAAAAAAAAAAAAAAATTTCGGCTGTAAAATAGGTCAATAAAGGTTCTTAAAGATGCGTTCAAGTAGTTAAAATTTTATAAATTTAATACAAGAGTGTTGACACTTTTTTAGCGAAATTTCAGGTTATAATTATAATGCAAGATCCACCCTTAAGACATTTTATAGCACATTACTCAAAAATGAGAATGCTCATTTTAAATAAATAAAATAAAAACATAAATATTCTTTATTTTTCCAAACATCAAAGAATATGTATGTTCTGAAGAAGAAAAAAAAAGAGGGGGAAGTAAAATTCTATATACCTGATAACTTATCGTTTGCACTTTTAGTTGGCACTAACTGTCTTTAATTTTGATGATATTTGACATTCAAAAACTATTTGATTGAAAAAAAGTCAAAAGTAAACGAATAATAAGTGCGATCTAGAAAATATCTCACATCAATTTTGAAGAATTATAGAACAAACAAAAAATTACTTTTGCACTACAATACGGAAAGTAAATAAATACAGAAAAATAATTTAGGCAACTTTTTCTCAGATGAATTTTGTTTTCAGAAACACAGTACACACATTTTTTTCTGCATTAAAAATAAGTTCCTTGTAGCCTCCAAAAGGCATGTGTGGTGTAGCGTACATAGACTTAGGTGCGCCCACCTGCAAGATTTGTAAGTGCGCCCCTCCCCCCTACAAGAAAATTATATATAACTCTAAAAAATATATTTTTAGTGTGACTCATAGTGCTATTTTATCAGACGCCCTCAGACATCTTGCACCCCCCACCCCCCGCGCCGAGGGGTCTGTGGGGTACGCCACTTTGTGTACGCAATGTTTTATTTCATTTTGCGTTTGCAACATTTATTGTTATTATTTATGTATTATTATTTTTATGTATTTACTTTTGTTTTATCATTTTCTTTTCAACTGTATCTTGATTTTTATCATATACAGTCTTAACAGAATAAAATTTTTTGTCTGAAGTTTTCTTTTCTTTTTTTATCATCTAAGTTTAAACACTTGATTTCCGTTTTGAGAATTAATCCTGATTTTAAAATACAGTCAGTACCGTAATAATGTGATCCAGAGTGGACCAAAATGGTGGGCAATTTGTTTTTTTTACTGACCATTCGCTTGTCCGAGAATGTAGATAGCCCTCTCGTTGCACCCCTTATCTCCCCTTCTCTCGGGTAATAAATCTCCTGGCTGCTCTCGACCAGCTCTCGCCGAGAATGTAGAGCCACGGTCACACGTATCCTTCGAGACAAAAACCAAATTTCTCCGATAATTAGTCTGGCAGAAAAACCAACATGAACATAGCCCACTTTTCAACTTCATTCTCTTATATCTTACTTCACGTGCGTCGGAGAGCTGCGCATTTCACATCATTTACATAACTCAGTGACGTGCGTCTACGGTAAAATTTGCATGAATTTCTGACCACTACTTCTTGATGTTGCATTTTCAATGTCGAGCAGTGTATCTTTTATTGCGAAAAGGCCAAAATGTCGCGAAAAACAAAATTGAGTCTTTCAAAATCATTGCAAAAAGGGCCGCACATGCAGTAATTTTTACCCCTCTCAAACAACAAATGCTTTAAATACACGTTTTGAAAAAGTGATACCTAGACACAGGGCACGACTTTGTAGGACATTGAGCACGAACTGTATGTGCTGCCCCCCCCCCTCCAAATAAAAACAATATAATGACGTAGTAAAATATTTTGGATTTCAAGTTTTCGAAAGAGTATTTTTAAATTTATTTTTTATCTTGTTATAGTGCGATATGAAATTTCTCCATTTTAAAAACTTCAGATGGATTTAAGGCCCCCCCCCCCCCAAACGTTAGTGCCCTGGGCCTGTGCCCCATATACCTATGCCTAATTTTGCCCTGCCCTGACATGTGATTTTTCTTTACTTAGCATTTAAAAACTGAAAATACAACTATAATTGCGAAAATAAAAATGAGTAACGCAAAAAGGGGACTTTTACTTAAAGCCTGAATTTTAAACTACACTGCTCAAAACAATTAAAGGATATTGTAAGTTTCCTGCAAAAATGGCTTTACACATTAAAAAAGAAATTTTTTTTTTTGCATAACATGGTAGAAGAGAGTTACAAATGTAAATTTTGCTCATTTCCAAACTTCATGCAAATTTTGAGTTTGACGTCGAAAACGACTCTTTAGCGGCAGCGAATGAAGTTTCACTCTCACTTTACTTTTAGATAAGGCAGAAAAGAATGATCTCACGTTCTGATAGAGCATTGTTCCGATGTGTGCAATGTCTCAACGAAGACATTTGACCAATTCAGAAGCTTTAGGAGTTGTTGGCAGAATAGAGGGAGACCAAACACAAGCCGAGGTAGCGGAAGCCATTGGAGTTTCTCAAAGTGTAATTTCTAGTTTCTGGAACCGTTTTCTAGAGACTGAAAGTGCTGACCACAGATTAGGACCAGGACGTAGACCGGCTACAACGCCCAATGAAGACCGCTATTTAGCTTTATCGGCTCCGAGGCACCGAAATATGAGTGCCACTCAACTGAAATGACAACTTTACTCACTGGCACCCGTGTTTCGACACAAACTGTTCGAAATCGACTCCACGCCGTTAGCATGTATGCTCGTCGACCAATGGTGTGTATCAGATTACGTGTAAGTCACCGTCGTGCCCGTAGAGAGTGGGCAACAGAGCACATTAGTTGGGGAAGAAATGAGTGGTGCAATATCCTGTTCTCTGATGAGTCCCGTTTTTCCCTTCATCCTGATAATAGGCGGGTTTCCATCTGGAGGGAACGTGGCACAAGAAATAATCCAGCTTTTGTGCGCGAAAGTATCAGACTTGTGGTGGAGGTGTGATGGTATACGCCGGCATTTCCATTGATGGTCAAACCGACCTCCATATCTTCCGAAATGGAACTCTGACTGGTCACTGATATAGGAATGAGATCCTCAGACATATCGTCGTCCCTTACGCTGCAACAATTGGAGATGACTTCATTTTAATGGACGACAATTGCAGGCCACATCGTGTTAACTTGGTGAATGATTTTCTTTTTGAAGAAGGAATCGTACGTATGGAATGGCCAGCGTGTTCTTCGAATATGAACCCAATAGAACATGTTTGGGACATCCTAGGAAGACGAGTGGATGAACGCCTATCACCTCCAGAAACTCCCCAGGCACTCGAAAGAGCTCTTCTGGAGGAGTGGGGCAGAATATCCCAGCCCCTCATTAATACCCTCATTGAGTCCATGCCTCAGAGGTGTTTAACACTGCTAGCTGTGCGGGGAAACCATACCGATTACTAAAAGTGGTTTTCTTCAAAGGAAACCCTTTTTTTTTTATTTGTTTTTCTCATTTTCAGAAAATGCGTTTTTTTCCTTTTTTTTTCCCTTTTTGTACCCAAAGCTGAATAAAAAGCTTTTATTCTGCCAAACTAATGTAATTTTTATCTCTTATAGCTTACTATGTGTAGTCGATAATGTATCAATCAACCAAAATGGTCTTTACGTGCAAAATCAAAC
Organism: Uloborus plumipes; assembly: GCA_038373865.1. Lineage (NCBI taxonomy): Eukaryota > Metazoa > Arthropoda > Arachnida > Araneae > Uloboridae > Uloborus > Uloborus plumipes. The sequence continues at coordinate 22,351 of JAXGGA010015052.1, forward strand.
CAAAATCTCAATATCCTTTAATTGTTTTGAGCAGTGTATTATTGCGATAAAGTCAAAATATCGCTGAAAACAAAGTCATGAAGTTAATTGATTGAATTTAACAAATATTTTTAAATATTAGTATTATTTTTAAAGTATTTATAATTTTTTTCATGTTTAGTCGAAGCAATTGATACATTGAAATGAATTCGTATAATGTATTTCGACTTTACTTCACTTACGCCTGTATGCTCGTATGTGTTGAAAAGATCTACTAATTGCGATTTAAAATTCTAATATTTTTAAATTCCTGAAACACAACATCTTAATCTGCCCGAATGCTTGTAATATTTGGCTCTCGAAACTTTTTGCCATCTATTTCGGAGGTTAAGCTAAATCAATGTTGATGTAACGCGAGTGAGATATACTGTCAATTTGATTGGTCAATCGTTTTTCCTTCTCGATACGCTGTAGGAGGAGAGAAAATTCTCGCTTGGGCACATTAGGGCTTTCAGAGTAGTACAAAATTTGATAAGCGACTACTTTTTCGGCTATTCTTGCTTGTCGTGAGGGAGTAATAGACGTCACTGGAAGTTCCAGGAAGTTTCAGAGTAGGGCCCCTGATCATTATTCTCTTGATTATCTGAGACTAAAAATTATGTCAAACATACCTTTTTAGCACTTAAAGCTGATTTCTAAATGCAAAATATACCAATCTCATCAGATGAAATAGATATGTAACAAGAAGTTCTGTCAAGAACTAAACGAACCTACTTTCCCGTACATCGACATCGGCATTCTCGCATCTGATCATTATTCTCTTGATTATCTGAGAATTAAAATTATGTCAAGCATACCTTTTTAGCACTTAGAGCTGATTTCGAAAAGCAAAACATACCCCTTTCATCAGATGAAATAGACACGTAAAAAGTAATTTCCGAATAAATAAAGTTTTGTCGCACCTTTTAAAGAGTGTAACTGTTACAGTTCCTCCGTAGAAAAAAACCTCCATCGTTTTCAAAATAATAATAATAATAATAATAATAATAAAATAAATAAATAAATAAATAAAAGTACAAAGAGCATAGAAAAAAAAAAGAAAAAAAAAACTCGTCCGTTAATAAAATGTCTCCAATTTCCCTTTTAATCTGTTGCCAGTTGTTAAATATAAATAAAAAATAAAATGTTCTCGTGAATGAAAAATTTTTGTTACAAAAAAAAACATCGTCTGCCAAAAAAAAAAAAAAATAATAATAATAATAAATAAATAAAATAAAACAAATGAATAAATAAACAAAAAATCGCCTGCAAGTCAGTAATTTTTTTTTTTGAGCCTGCATTTCCGCCATGTTTGCGGAGTCGGAGTCGGAATCAGAGTCCTCACAGAAAATTACTCAGAAAAGTACGTTACAAACATTATTTATCAAAACCATTTTCTTACAAAGTTAGTTTGAAGGAAATTCGACTTTAAGTTCAGGATCAACATTCAACTTAAATTCCCCGTAGACGCTAATGTTAATTTTTTTTCTGAACAGTTCATTATTGAACGAAAAATGGTTCAAATCAAAAAGCGAAATATGGGAATGTGTGGGAAAGCCTCTCCGAGATCTTTCAAAAAAAAAAAAGTTTATTCCATTCGGACGGTTCACTCAAAAGTTATTAGGTGGGGAAAGGTTGCTTGAACGGTTCAATGTTGAACGAAAACGTGTTCAAATTGAAAATTTAAATACGGTAATGAAGTATCCTTGCTGAGATCCTTCGAACAAAAAAAAAGTTTATTTAAATCGGAAAGTTCACTCAAAAGATATTAGGGGTGACAGCTTGATTGAGCGGTTCAATGTTGAACGAAAAATTGTTCAAATCGAAAATGTAGATACGGGAATGAAGTATCCTTGAAAAGATCTTTCGAACAAAAAAAAAAAAAAAAAAGTTTGTTCAAATCGGATTGTTCACTCAAAAGTTAGCATCGCGGGACCGGTTGTTTGAACGGTTCAAAGTTGAACCAAAAATTGTCCAAGTCGAAAAATCAAATATGGGAATGAGCTGCACTCGCTGAGATCTTTCGAACAAAAAAAAATTTATTCCATTCGGACGGTTCACTCAAAAATTATTAGGTGGAGAAAGGTTGCTTAAGCGGTTCAATGTTGAACCAAAAGTGTTCAAATTGAAAATTTAAATACGGTAATAAAGTATCCTTGCCGAGATGCTTCAAACAAAAAAAAGTTTGTTTAAATCGGACTGTTCATTCAAAAGTTATTAGGGGTGAGAGCTTGATTGAGCGGTTCAATGTTGAACGAAAAATTGTTCAAATCGGAAATGTAAATACGGGAATGAAGTACCCTTGAAAAGTTCTTTCCAACAAAAAAAAGTTTGTTCAAATCGGACTGTTCGTTAAAAAGTTAGTATCGCGGGACCGGTTTTTTGAACGGCTCAAAGTTGAACCAAAAATTGTTCAAATCAAAAAATCAAATATGGGAATGAGCTGTACTCGCCGAGATCTTTCTAACAAAAAAAAGTTTGTCCAAATCGGAATGTTCATTCAAAAGTTATTAGGGGGGGACAGACAGACCGACCGACAGAACGACCGACCGACCGACACACAAATTCCCCATCTCAATACCCTACTTTCAAATTTTTAATTTTTCGATATTCATTTTAGCTTTTTATTTTTTTAACTTGGCGATATTTTTTTAACTTGGCGATATTTTTTGGACTTGGCGATATTTTTTAGATGCATTAAGCTACTTTTAATACTTTTTTCGTCTTTCTTTTATTTTTAACGGGAAAGTAGGCTAAAAAGTAAATAAACGAATAAATAAAGTTTTGTCGCACCTTTTAGAGAATGTAACTCTTCCGTAGAAAAATTCTTCAATCGTTTTCAAAAAATAAATAAATAAATAAAAGTACAAAGAACATCAAAACACATTTTATCAAAGAAAGAAAAAAAAACTCGTTCGTTAATAAAATGTCTCGAATTTCATTTTTAATCCGTTGCCAGTTGTTAAATATAAATAAAGAATAAAATGCTCTCGCGAATGAGAAATTCGGAATCAGTCCTCACAGAAGATTATTCAGAAAAGTACTTTACATGCATTATTTATCAAAAACATTTTCTTACAAAATGAATTCGAAGGAAATTCGCCTGAAAGCTCAGGATCAACATTCAACTTAAATTTCCCCGTAGGCGTTAATGTTTTTTTCTGAACGGTTCAACGTTGAACGAAAAATGGTTCAAATCAAAGAGCAAACTATGGGAATGAGCCTCTCCGAGATCTTTAGGACACAAAAAAGTTTATTCAATTCGGACGGTTCACTTAAAAGTTATTAGGTGGGGAAAGGTTGCTTGAAGGGTTCAATGTTGAACGAAAAAAATGTTCAAATTGAAAATTTAAACATGGTAATGAAGTATCCTTGCTGAGATCCTTCGAACAAAAAAAAAAAAAAAGTTTGTTTAAATCCGACTGTTCACTCAAAAGTTATTAGGGGCTTGTTTGAAGGGAGATTGTTCGAACGGTTCAACGTTGAACGAAAAATTGTTCAAATCGAAAATGTAAATACGGGAATGGAGTATCCTTGATAAGCTATTTCCAACAAAAAAAAGTTTGTTCAAATCGGACTGTTCATTAAAAAGTTAGTATCGCGGGACAAGTTGTTTGAACGGTTCAAAGTTGAACCAAAAATTGTTCAAATCGAAAAATCAAATATGGGAATGAGCTGTACTCGTCGAGATCTTTCCAACAAAAAAAAGTTTGTTTAAATCGGAATGTTCATTCAAAAGTTTTTTTTTTTGGGGGGGGGGGGGACAGACAGACCGACAGACACACACAAATTCCCCATCTCAATACCCTACAATTTTTCAATATTCATTTTTCTTTTTTATTTCTTTTTGACTTTTTTTTGCACTCGGCGATATTTTTTAGATGCATTAAGCCACTTTTAATGCTTTTTAGTCTTTCTTTTATTTTTAACGGGAAAGTAGGCTAAAAAAGAGAGAAAATATTATTTATCAATATCCGAGAGTTTGTATTATAAGATTAACTAATAAAAGCCTCCGAAATGTACACTTGACATATTTTTGAAAAAAAAGAAAAAAACAGTACAATATAGAAAATCATAGCAAGTCTTATTTGAACTAGTATTAAGTTTGGCCATTCCGAAATTATCACTCCCCCCCCCCCCCTCCATTTTTGAAGACCGTCAAAAAGTGTTTTTGGAGCTTACATTAAAAAAAATTGCTTAACGATTTCGAATTCAGCCCCCCCCCCCTCCTTCCTATATGGGGGGGGGGGGGAGAAGCTTCTGCGACCTAAACAAAATTTTTTATATGTCCTATAAAATTATAAAATTTTAATTTTCAGACCTGTACACTTTTCGAAATTTGCAATAAAATAATTTATGTCAAATTACTTTCTTCTGTGTGGAAAGTAATTCTAAGAATCCTTGAAGATAATGAAAATAATTCAAAAGCTTTGACGTCAAATTTATATGCAGACAACGAGCTATATGCCAAGTAAAATGAATTCTATAGGGTCATTCCATAGAAATGTCAACCTCAGCCGAAGAAAAAAAAAATACCCAAGGGAAAAAAGTATTAAAAAATAAATAAATAAATAAAAACATACAACATAAGAAGTTAAAAGTAATGTAATTATCACTGAGATTAGTCAAAAAAAAACGTTTGTAGTGTGTTTACTGCTTATTATTCGATTGTAGTCACATTACGTTGAGTAAAAGTGACACTTAAGAAAGACTAAAAAAAATTAAGATTTAATCAATGTGTTTTTTGTTTTTAAAAGCCAACTTTACACATTTTTCAAAAAAAAAATCATTCAATTTTTAACACTTGCTTAACTTTGAGAAATTTTTGCCTCACAACATGAGCATTCATTTTCAGTGTTGCAAAAATGTTACGTTAGTCCGGCTGCTATTTTGGTTGAAAAAATATCTACTGTCAATAATTTTGTTTTAAATTCTTAGCAGAAATGATACATAGATACCATGTACATTGTAAATCCACCAGAATAACTAAAAAATATTTTTTATCCGTTAAGTTACAAGTAAAAAGTTACAAAATCAGCTCTGAATGTTACGTTAGTCACTATGGAATGACTCTAAAGAGCTAATATTGAAGGAATCATTTCATAAAACCCGACTTCCATCAACAGCTCAAAACATGCAATGTTAACAGATTACATGCTGTCATGCGTATGTCACTCTGAAAGGAAGCATTCGCCCCAGAGACAGAATTTAATTAAAATTTGTTTTCTAAAGAATGGAAGGGGAAATTGAAAACGTGGCCAGATTTAAGTGTTGTTGTAATTAAAGCTGAAATGAATTAAATGATTAAAACCTGACAAAAATGCTTGGTTTCGTCTTAGCGTTAATTTACACCAAAGGGGCAATGGTTTACGTTGGAAAAACAGGACAGTTTATGAAAAGGAAAGAATGCATTTGGAAAACAATTGCAGAATTCTTCGAAAATCTCTCTTTTATAATTTAAAAACACAGTTGAACCTCGGTACCTCGACACCCCAAGAGACCCCGAAAATATGTTGAATTAAGTGTGTCAACTTATGTGGGGTTACAAGTTAAGTCAAAAAACATGATTTTGAGAAAACGCTGATCAAAAAATTTTTATTTTAACTTCTTTGGAATTGACATTCTGAGAATTGAACACACTAAGTCATAGACTTAGTGTGTTTTACTTTTACTATGAAATATTTTTCAACATTACAAAGCAACTAAGTCCCTTAGTGTGTTTTACCTGTAAGAACTACTTGACTTGAGTACTTAATGTGATTTCAAATTTGTTTAAAAAACTGAATTAAATAAAGATATGACTTAGTGGGTTTCACCAGTAGAAACAGCTCACTTTTGTGTGTAAGATAAACTAAAAATCTGAAAATTAATAATTTTGACTTAGTGTGCTTCACTTGTAACCCCACGATATTTTCATTATTATGATTATTATTTTTCGCTGATGCTAAAGACATCAACAATTAAAAAAAACCATCAAATGCTAAACAACGACTCTTAAAAACATCGATGGTACTGCAAAAAAAAAATCTAATGAGATAGATACTGTAACTACTGTTTGATAATATAAATTTTTACCGCATTTTTTTTTTTTTTAATCTTTTTGCTGAAATAAAAAACATTTAACTTCGAAAAAAAAAAAAAAACTCGAATGCAAAACGTCGACCATAAAGCATTGATGATAACTATAGGCATTTTTTTTAAATGAGGACAGCTACTACACAGTACTGATTAACAATGTATATTTTTTGATAAGAATAATTATCGTATTTGTTTAACAAATTTTTTTGCTGAAATACAAAACATCGACATCGAACCTAAAACATCGACCCTCGAACATCGATGGTAATGTCTAACATTTTTTCGCGAAACCTCCGTCGAATCTGCGCACGCGCTAAATCTCTTCTGACTTTCTCGAAATAGGGGGGAAATGCAACGAGAAGCGAACAAAAACTGAAGGCATCGGATAGTGCTCATCCTAAACCTATCTCCCCTTTTTCAAATGGAAACGTTCGTGGCTGCCAGGCGCACAATACGCAAACAGACAGTAAAAGCATCTACGTTTCCAAAACATCGACATCGATGTCGTACCTCTAGTATGTATGTATCTTTGTCAAACTTACTTTTCCCGAACGCCAGTGAACTGAGCATCGAACCAGGTGTCGATAGATTCGTAAGTTTAATCGAGGTGGTCGCCTTGGCGGCTAGTGTAAATAATTTTCTAACATAGCAGGAATTAGGCGGCACATTCAAATTTATTTCAATAAAATTAATAATATAAGCATACAACAAATATAAGCGTATAGAAAGTAACAAATTAATAACAACAACTAATATATTATTCTTTTTTGGTGAGGTATTTTTTTTCAACAAAATATAATAAAATTTAATCTTATAAGCATGATTAAAGCATTACAAACGTTACATAATGCACGCAAGGAAAATTATGTACATTCATCTTTCTATTTCTTTAAAAAAAATGACGTGTTCATAATAGACTATGAGTAAAACAATAAAAATATACAATAAAAATATTTCAAAATATGTGCTTTAACTGAAGTGAATTACATTATATAAAACAAAAATAATTAAATAAAAGTACCTGCAAAATACATGAAATAATTTTAACAAGAAATAAACTAAAGCAAAATTGAGCTCAAACCAACATATTACACAGTAATTCGAGGACATGGCACCAACATTGAAAATAAATGGTAGTATAGCTTCTTCAATAAAGAACTACCAGATAATTTAGGCTTAATTTTAAGGTTCAGAATTAATTCATGACAAAAAACTATTTTTATTTATTTTTTTAAATGTCCAATAAGATTGGAAATTTCAAGCAAAGAAACATAAAAATTTGTTATTTTTTGAAACTCATGCTGGGCTGAGGAACCATGCTGCAGTGTTGAGCGCAAAACTCGTATCTGCACTTTTTGTCAAAATTGAGTTACGGTTACTAAGTGGTTCCCCGTCACATATTTTACCAAAATACAATATTTTATGGTCATTTGTCCATGGAAAATATTTTTAAAACATATTTGAAAAAGTTTCATCTAAATCAAATGCATGGAGGCGCAAAACTTTAAACGGCCATTTCTCATTTTGAAGTCGTTTGCAGACAAGCTTTGCACTCAGCACGGCAGCATAGGTCTAACGGTTTCTTTTCATCTTTGAGAGTCTTTTTGTATTGCAAGAATTTTTCATTATATTGGTTGTAAAAAATCCAAAAAAAAAGTGTACTGGTATCAATTTAATGCTATGTATTACTACAAAATAAAGTACTCCACTCCTTTTTTAGACAGCGATTAGACTTTTAAATGCACCTGTTCAAAACTAAGTCATTTTTGAAAACCCTTCTAGTCCAAGAAGCCCATGACCACCAGATTTACCTCATTAAAAAAGCCCAATTTTTTTCTATTTAAT
>JAXGGA010015053.1:0-30291 GCA_038373865.1 Uloborus plumipes
TGAAAACAATTTGGTTTTCATATTTTTCTTTGATGAAAGCGTAATGCAGCAGTATTTGCCAAAATTACATAAATAAAATGTCCAAAAGATAGATGCTAGAGAAAATTACAACGTTAAACACAAAGGTATTGTAAAACTTCAGATAGATGCTAGTTCGTCAATGTTATAGGTAAGGTATAAAAATTCGATCAAATCAGAACTTTTGATTTTTCACAGCAACACATTCTTATCCTTTTTGAAGAACATTTCTACACAAAACAAATTTTCAAACACAGCTTGACAGAAATCAGGAGTACTTTTACGTCAAACAAAACCCAACATATGTGAAAATTCAAAGCAGATATGTTCCAATATTGTGTGAGTTTGCTGGTCATGTCATCAAATTTTGTGTAAGGCATTTATGTATTTAAAAAAAACTTATCCAATTCTGAAGGTATTTTCCTGCCTGTTTTAGTTCCACAATAAATAAATAGTTAGGGTAAGTGCTCCAGTAGTCGGCCACAATGACATAAAACTCCTCATAAATAGTAGGGGAAAGTTGGGTAAAACTGGGTACCCCCTTCTAGCCTCTGTAAGCGCTGCAACCGCGTGAAAAACAGAAGAACTACCTTCCACCTTGATGAAGAAGCAGAGGCGATTGCATCAGAATGCAATAGTCACGCTTATCTCGTTCCTGTGATGGAAATTCTATTTGACTGGTTTTTGCTTACGATTTTTGAGCAAAACAAAACCGAATTGTACTAAGTTCCTGTTTCTGCAAGAATAAAGGTATGTAGCTCTCTTTGCACAGCATTTAATTACCTCATTATCATTGTAAGTATTTGTCTGTAGCATTCTGTATAGTCATTTGACGCCATGTCTTATGAAAGCTTTATGTGCGGGGTGAATCCGGGTACTAACCGAGGGGCAAAACCGTGTACCCGGTTTCACCCCTTGATTTTTAAAACATAATAAGTCTATTATATAATGAAAAACAATTTTTTTAACCAAATTATTTTACAATGAGGTTTCAAGACAAGATATATTAACCATCGAATCTAACAGCTTCGGAACCCGAACAAATCAATTTACCCTGCAGTTCTAAGTCCATGTCTCCTAACCCTAAACCTATTCTAGATGCATCATTCAGTGTTTCACCTTCCGAATTAATGCCTCCACCGTACACTGAGAGAAAGACAAGGGCGAAGGAGGACAAAAGAAAAGGTAAAACTGTAATTTTGACGGGCTCCCCATACAAACGTCAACTTCAATCTACACTAGAAGCGAAGAAAAAGGAAAATGATAAAAAGAAGACCAAAGGTGGACACAAAAAAAAAACTTGATGGAAAGAAAAATGAATCAAAGAAAAGGCAACAGCAAAAAATTAAGTCTAATGACAGTTAAACTAACTTACAGCTCATTAATGTGTCCTGTTATACTAATTATGATATTTTATGACAGCAGTTAACATATGTTGCTAAATAAAACTTGAATTTTGTGGAAACTTTTAAATTTTTTATTTTTCCATAGCAATAACATATCTACCCGGTTTTACCCCACTAGTGGGGCAAAACCGGGCAAAATGACTTTTTTTTACAAAAAAAATTGTAAAAATTCAGAAAAAAAACTGAAATGTTTTCAAGACTGCGGTTCCATTAACAGATAAGTAGAGCATACTTTTGCCAAATTTAGTTCCTCTATGTTAAAAACTGAGTTTTGGGAGCCTTCAAACCTTAGGTACCCGGTTTTACCCTACTTTCCCCTACATTTTTAATTCAAAATCAGATATGACGCATTCACACATTCATGTACCTATCCTCAATCATCAACCAGTGGCAGTTAAGTGTTGGGTACTTTTTTTGAATGAGTAATGAGTCATTTCATTTTGAATGGTGTGGCCGTCATCCAAGATTGCGATTCTGCTTATTTTTCAGTTAAGATGATTCTGTGGCCGACGACTGGAGCATTTACTAGTGTTGACAACAGCTTGGATTTTAACATAATTTTTTTTTTCAATTCCTGAAACAAGTAGGTGATTCACCATCAGAAAGGTTCATTCTAAAGTTTTACCTTGTTTTTGTTGCTGTATTGATAGCTGAAAGTTCTAGGTTAGCCAAGATCAACAAAAGATCTCTTAAATGGCCGACGACTGGAGCACTTACCCTATATCTCTCAAATGAATCTTACTGAGATAAAACATTCAACATTGCATGAAAAACCACTTACTAGTATGCCAGTGATTGAACGCCAGGCACACGACTATGTACATTCCGGGTTCCAACATGGCGTGGCACCCCACGAAGCCCCTCACTTGCCTCTTGCTGTGCTTGATGAGAGCACCCACCTGCCCCTGGGAGGGGTCAGAAGTGCGGAAGACGACGACACACAGGTCGAGCTGGGATCTCTGGGACCTCTCGGCATTCCTGGGGAAAAAGTTTCCGTGAGACTTGTACGTGATAAAATCCCTGCAAGACCTATACTGCCGTGCTAAGCACAAAAGTCGTATCTGCACTTTTTAACAAAATTGAGTTATTGCCGCCACGTGGCTCTTTGTGGCGTATGTTACCCAAATACAAAATTATATGGTCATCTGAGAACGGGAAATATTTTTTAAAAAATTCTGAAAAAGTTTTATCTGAATCAAATACATGGTGGCGCAAAACTTTAAAGAGTGATATCTCAGTTTGAGCTCCACTGTAGATACCACTTTTGCGCTTAGCACGGCAGTATACTTTGTTACTTTAAAATAGGCCTATTAATTGAAGAAATTTTGCATTGTCTCCATGGAAACTGCAGGAAAGACAACAGTCTCACTTTCTTTTTGACTGTGCTGTTTGGGCATTCCATTTAATTTAAGTTTATCGAATGAGGCTTACTCTTTTATTTATGTCCTCATATCTCAACTATTTCTAATTGTTTTCTAACAAACCTAGTGCTGAATAGTTTGTGATAGGCATATCTGCCTCCCCCCTAGAGAGTAGAGTCTCATCATCTTACAACAGTCTAAGTTAAGGCAGATCACGTTTTTACTTACGTTTTCCTTCAGCCTAACGGCCGTGCCATGTTTCAGAGTAATGGAATGTAAACATTGCTTTTCTGGAGATCGTTCCCTGAAGTATGACGTCATGTTCTGGATCGTCATGCATATGACGTCGACCAACGAATGTTCTAGAAGCTTTGTGTGGCACGTGTCGTCTGTGATTGGCTCCTAGATCGCTACCGATAGGATGATGTGTATGCAAATTTCGGGGATATATAAGCGATGTGAGGACTCAGATCGAGGCTGGTTTTTCATTCATCGCTAGGCTCTCGAGTCAGAGAGGGGCCTTAGGCTTTCGGCTCCCGGTCTTTTCGCCTGATGGCATGTTTTTCCCGGTAGTAATAGCACTTAGCCTATGAACGGGCGTAATAGGGGTAGAACTATGTAGGCTGGATATGATAGGATTTAGTTTCTCAGAAAGTAATAAGTTGTTTTTGTACAATCTTTTGATTTTATTATTTACAGTTGTTGTTTATTTTAAATAAATGTTATTTGTTACTTAAAGTTTGCCTTCGATTTAGTAATTCAAACACTCTGCTAAATTTGAATGTTTGAGGGGTTTAACGATTTCTTAGACTCCCCTAACAGTTTGTTTCAGCAAGACCTGCCATCATGAGTATCCGTTATATAAATACTTCAAAAAGTATTCTATTAACTATAACAGTTTAGGCATAATAGTTTAGGCACAAAGAAATTTAACCATTGTTGCTAAAGCTAATAGGGAGAAAAGTGCATAGCGCGGTGAATATGACAACCATCAGGGGAAAGGTGCAGAGAGAGCAGGACCGTCATTTCGAATTTTTCCGGGGGGGGGGGGAGGCAAAGGGTGTATACACAATGTAAATTTGCCAAAAAATAGCAAAAACCACCCCTACTTACATGTAAATACATTGATTTCCCAAAGTCGGGGGGGGGGGGCAATTGACCCCCCTGCACCCCTGAAATGACGAGCTTGGGAGAGGGGGAAATTAATTTCACTTCCGACCGCCTCCTCTCGTTACACATCACACACTCCAGGGCCCCCCGTACCTACTACAACTCGTGGTTTAACCGGGACAGGGCCCTGAAGAGCGTTCTGTTGTTTTCCTCTAGTCACGCAGGGCATAACAGCTTTTTGTTTAGGTTGAACTACTAGTGACATCGAGGAAATACTAAAAACAAAATAATTTGCAGTAAAAATAATAATGTAGCTGTTGTATTTCATGTCATTTCATTTCACACTCCAGGGTCCCCCGTACCTACCACAGTTTCGTGGTTTAACCGGGATAGGGCCCTGAAGAGCGCTCTGTTCCTAATTTTGAACCAGAACCTAGGGTCGAGCAAACCCTAGGCCCAGCACCCCCAGAGGTATCGTTTCACTTGGAGGACTTTGTGGCCACGACATTTTTAATGCCTCCCAGCCACCATTAATCAAGACGGTGGATCTTTGATCGGCTGGGATCGAACCCGGGTCCCTCCGGACACGAGTTCGATGCCTTACCGATCGGGCCACCACGGCCCACATGTAGCTGTTGTGTCATAGTTATGACTAACTATGAATGCATCGGGTACCATTGTTTCAAAAGGTTGAACTTCTTTATTAACATACAGGGGCGTAGGAACCGGGGGAGCTCTGGCTTCCCCCTGCAATATTTCAGACCGGCTCAGCTCCCCCGGAAAAATTTCTTCACTACAACATTCTGTAGCACAATTTTACTTTTTCTGGGAAATTCACGCAATGTCACGAAAAATCGTCAAAAGTTGTTTTTTAAAAGTACCATGCGGAATTTTTTCCGTTAGAAAAGTTTGAGATTTCCCATTTCTGAGCAAACATTTCATCTAAAACTAAGTTTGTATTAAAAATGCAAAAGTAGTTAAACTGGTCTTTCTGATTAAAGAGATATTAGCAATGTTTTTAAATTTCTTTCATTCACAAAATATATTTAGAAATTTTTATGGCTTTAAACCTGTGCGTACAAACTTTGCTTTTAAACTTTTGCTTTAAAACTATGGCTTAAAAACATTTCATTGATATTGTGTGTAAAGGGGTGAAAAGTGGGTATTGCCCCCTCCAACACCCCAGGAAGCGCAACGATCCGGCATTGTGCCCGGCTCCCCCTGTTTATACAAAGTTCCTACGCCACTGTTAACATATAAGACAATACAAGAAAGATTCACAGCACAAAGAGAGGAAATAATACCGAGAGCTACCAGTGGGAATCAAACCCAAAACAATACAGTATTCGAAGCAATGTTTCAGCGATCGAAGACCCCGATAATAATGCTGATTGACATATTAAAAACCAACCATAACATTATATTTACACATTAAATGTAAAGGAAATTCAAATATTTATTAAATTTTCCTTCAAATATTAAATACAAATAACTTTTCAATGACATTGAATTCCATAATAATCATTTGAATCTGTTTGCCGTACAACATATGAAAAAATAATTTTACTTAGGTAAATAGTTGTAGTTTTCTGGCATATATATCGATTGAAATTTAACTGTAACTTTTTCTTCACAAATGAAAATGAACATCATGTGTTTCACCATGCGAAACTTGATTCTTGAAATGCAAAATTTCTTAAAACTCTTTTACGATAGAAAAATTCCTAATTCTTGAAATTAAAATTATGAGGTTGAAAAGAATATCAAGACGAAATTTTTATCATTCAAAAAGTGACATGACTAAGAATGTTGCTCAGACATAATAAACATAAAATCTTAGAACATTTTGTGTGTATTTGTGTGAATCTTTTATTAATTTATTTATTTTATTCAAAATCATAATGACACCATAACTACCAAAACAACTGATAAACAAGGAATGTTAATTATTTAATCAACTGACATTAGCAATTTTAAGGGATACAAATAACTGCAATACACATAACTCACTAAAAAATATTTTGATTAAAAATTTTTTTTTGTCAATCTTTAATTACCTCTGACCTTCTTGAAACAGACTAAATTCTACTTCAGTCGCATCCAAAACAGTCAACGCAGTGACTGCTAAGCATTCTTTATCAGTATGGGGAGGCAGCACACCTTGCAAACGAACTTCATTCCAATCAGATTTCACTTTACAAATATCAATACAATCAAAGTACCTGAAAATAAATGAATAATAGTTAGCTCTTTACTTTTATTAAAGAACAAAGTGCAACTTGGTGCTTAAAAATAATGAAAAAAAAATATTATAATGGGAAGTCCAATGCTATGGACATTATTAGAGAACATTTAATAAATAATTTTAACAATGCATCCTTTTTGCCTCTTGGTAAAAATATACAGTGAAGCACCGTCTGTACGTTTTTGAAGGGACTGTATGGAAAAAACGTACAAATGGAAAAAAAAAGTATAATAGCTGTGTTAATATGTATTGGACTGCCGGGACAGATGTAAAGCATATAAAAGAGAAAGATATAAACGGTGCTTCACTGTACTTTCAAAAATAATACCCCTATTACAAAGCATGAAATTTGCAAGATTCAAACATCCAAGTCAAAAAATACAGTGACTTATTGCCCTAAAGATAGTTTTCAAGGAATTTTAATAGCTAAATTGAAGGTTCCCACAAACGAGTTGAATCTGATGGCTTAGATGATTTGAAGTGGTTTTTAACACACTTTTATTAACTTCACCTGTATCAATCTAAAAGGAAATGGAATTTTTCAACTTAATTTTCACCCACTTACTCTGGACTTATTATTACTTTTTTTTTTTTTTTTGCTTTTTGAAAATCGGACAACTTTTGACAGGCAGCATCTTAGAAAGGAACCAGCCCAAATTTTGTGGCAGTGAACAAACGGCTGCTCACTGCGCTATTCAGAGAAGAAGTCAAGAATTGAAGGGCTTGGGAGATGAAGGGGCTATGTGACAAAACAGAAATTGCGAGTAATTAAAGTTCCAACTTTCATTGTTGCAGTTGTTGCAACTTTTTTGTTTTCTGGTTTTGTCGTTAGCCTGCGAAGGGAAATCGATCTAATGATATTTACTTTTTGATGTACCAAGTTTTATTTGTTTACCTGTATCCATTGTTTACCATTGTCCAGAATGTTCATTTTTCAAAATGTAACGTAACTTAGCCCTTTCATCCTCCAAACCCTTCAATTATTAAATGATACACCAAGTACTGAACTTAATGTTTCAAATATACATGAACAGACCCAGATATATAATATAAATGAACACACAAACTCCGTTTACAGAAAGGTTTCAAATTTTACAAACAATTTTGATTTGTTTGAAATAAATTTCTGTACCATCACACTTTTTTGGCAAAGGACAAATGTTGGTTGTGAACTTTGAGGAATCCTAAATTAATAATTCCAAAAACGGAGTAAATAAAATTGATAAAAAACATGCTGAATTGCATAGTGGTATTGTACTCTTGTATAATTTTTACATTTTGCTGCTGGTAGCGATATAAGACTCTGGAGCAGTACAGCAGTGTTTTGCAGAAAATTTTAACCCATTAATGCCTGACATTTTTTCCAAAGATATTTTGTATACTGGTTACAAATAGTGTCTATCAATAGTGTCTATCAAAATATCATGTAAGAAATATTTTTTTATTAAGAAAATAAAAATCGTATCTTAAAAGGGATGCTAGGCACCAGAGGGTGCATACTTCTTTTACTATTTTTTTTTCTGCCTATGATATAATATTAGCTTTCGATTAGGTACCGCATGTTGCACTACTCAGTAAATTAGCTGATATAGGAATTGGAGGTAAAATTTTAGTTTGGGTTAGGAATTGGCTGACAGGAAGGAAACAAAGAGTAGTTGTAAGGGGTAATCATTCTAAATGGAGTGAGGTTTTAAGTGGGGTTCCCCAAGGATCAGTTTTAGGTCCACTTTTGTTTATTATTTTTATGAATGATATTCATGAAAATGTTTCTGGAAACATGAATTGTTTTGCTGATGATGTCAAAGTTATGGGGGTTGTAGAAAATGATGAACAAGTAAATCAGCTGCAAGAGGATTTGGATCATATTACTAAGTGGGCAGACAAGTGGGGCATGGCAGTAAATGTTGGGAAATGTCAAGTGCTGCATTTAGGTCATGGGAATAAGCATACAAGCTATTATTTACAGGGTTCAGTCATTAGTAAGGCAGAAAATGTTATGGATCTAGGTGTCTTAATAAATCAAGACTTCAAGTTTAGTCAACAGTGCAGCATAGCTAGTAACAAAGCCAATAGGATGCTTGGGTTTATAAATAGATCTATTTCAAACAAATCTAAGAAGGTTCTTCTGCCTCTATATAGAAGTTTGGTAAGACCTCATTTAGAGTATGCTGTTCAGTTTTGGTCTCCATATCTTAAGAAAGATATTAATTTATTGGAAAGGGTACAAAGGAGGGCTACAAAGTTAGTGAAAGGACTTTCTAATTTAAACTATGATTCCAGACTTAGAATGCTTAATATGTATAGTCTTGAGCAAAGGAGAACCAGAGGGGACATGATTCAGTTGTTTAAATTTATCAAAATGAAAGATGTTATAGGGTTAAATTTTTGCACGGAAAGCAGGACAAGGGGTCATTGTTATAAGCTGTTTAAATCTCAGGCTAACCTGGAAATTCGGAAAAATTACTATTTTAGCAGAGTAGTGGGAACTTGGAATAGTTTACCGGAAGAGGCGGTGAGGAGCAAGGGAGTAGATAGTTTTAAGAGGGCCATTGATCTTCATTGGGATCTATAATTTGACTAGGACCAGCCCAGTTGGGCCCAGAGCCTGTTGCTGGTCGTCACATTTGTATTGTATTTGTATTGTATTAAAAAGACATTTTATAAGAAGAAATAAAATCAGCAATTAACATAAAGTGGGAAGCTGGGAATAACTTTGAAAACTTAGCTTTTTTTCCTGAGATTGTGAACGATGTAATTTTTGATGAGGATCATATTAAAACACTTTACAATAGTTATGTGCTGCAATCTGTTAATAATGAATTGAAACAATACCAAAGTAATAATTGAACACTATTACTTGGTTTTAAAATGTTCATTTTTGGAAAATTCCGACACACTTTTTGAAACGTCCCTAAAAAGGGACGCTAGGCATTAATGGCTTAAGAAATTCATTCTGCTCGCAGGCAGTTTAAAATTTTATCTGGGCCTGCACATAATGGCAGCTAATTGAGACAGAGTCCACAAAACTGGCCCAGGCTCACTTTAAGACGTCTTGGAAGGACATCCAAAATACTCCTTCATCAGCACCATGAGGGATCAACTGATCACGTAAAGCAGGGGTCCATAATGGTGAACTATCAGACCAGTCACCTCTCCAGGAGTAGTGGCCCCAAGGATTTCTCAACCGCACCAGCCTAAACAAAAACAACAATAGGGTAGTTGTAACCTATTGAATATCCCTTTTTTAACTACTAAATATTGTTAAGAGGCTTACAAAACACAAAAATTCACCATTGCCGAATTTTAAAACACAATGGTTGATTCTTAATGATTTTTTTCAAAACCCACGCGCAAAAAAAGCGCGCCATGAAACCGAAACCCGTGACGTCGGATGGCAGTAACTTTCAGCCTTTCATCCATAAAAATTGGATTTTTGCTATATTATCGTTTCATTGCGGGATTTTCTCCTTCCGTAATCAATACCTTAAAGTCTACTAATTCACTATTTAAAACTGGATTTATCAAAGAGCAATCCAATACCCTGCTAGGGGTGATTGTTTTGATATTTTTTGGTGAAATTCATATTCAAATTTTTAGAACGCATCACTTGGCGAGGAAAAAAAATTACGGCAGTGCAGAGTGAACAACGGTGCGGAAGCCGGAAAAACCGGTTTCTCGAGCTCCTCGCATCTAAAGCTTCTCGCTCTTTCTTCACCTTAGTAGAAAGTTCAAAAGTGCCAACGAGTGCCTAGTGACGTCACCCCCGCTTGAAATTAAAAAATTATTTAAAAAAAACTACTTGTCGCAGCGCAAAAAAATTTTCGCTGTTGATGTTCATGTATGTTGCTCTATCATATAAAAATAAAATTGAAAAATCGAAAACTTCCCTATTCTAACTTTAACCTTTAGGAACCAGGCGGTACACATGTTGTACCATAAGTCTTTTTTACTTTAGAGGACAGGGTTGAAATTTTCACTCGAACCCTTTGGAGCCAGGGATTTTTTCAAGGTTTCATAAGTCTGGTACGACAGTTTATACCTTCTCTTTTCAATGGAAAAGAAATCTGTGGTTCAACTATCGTACTGCCTGGGTCGAAAGAAAAATTTCTATATGAATAACCCAGATCCAAAAGGTTACCTTTCAAAAGTATAAATAATACCTAATTTATTTATCGTTTAATATTAAAATATACAAGTAATAATATAGTATAAGATATACAAGTCAGAAACATACCTCAAGTCTTGAATACTTTGCACATCTAGTACAGAATAGGCATGTCTTGGCCTCAGACCAACAGCATGATAATCTTGATCATTCACTTGCATGTTACCACCACCACACGAAGCACCCATTAAAAAACTAAAAATAAATAAACAATATTAATAATTGCATCTTTTCATTAATTATTTACAGATTAACAAATGATAAATTTCGTTACATAAAATTGAAGCACTCCCGACAACTGTACACTAAGTAAATTTCAACATAAAGTGAAGAGTTCAAAGAGAAAAATAAAATTGGTATTCACACACATTTGAACTTAAAGTATAGGTTTAAACATAAAAGGCTTTTTTTAATGAGCATTTAACTAATTTTTTCTAAACAAGTAAAAAATTGCATGAAAAAATTCCTGCTTTGTTTAAAACACAAATATAAAAGTTATCGATGCTAATTCAAGCTGCACGATATACAATACATTTCAAAACATTTTTCGCACAAAAGAAAACACATACACACAAAAAAAAAAGTAATGTTAAATTAAAAAAAAAACATAGGACACTCAAAACTATAGATTCATAATGGGGGCCATAAAATACTTAAAATATATAAAAATTATATTCACCCAGCATCACGACAGCTCAGCAACTGCACCCATATTAAATCATGATCAATACCTTCTTCGTTTGGAATAGATGATGCTAGAAATCATAACAAGAGCTTTTAGAAACTAATATAGAAGTCATTCAAATCTACAGAGATATGTCATAGTAACTTAAGAGAATAGTTAGCATAAGAGAATTGCAGATGATTGAACATAAGTGAATATTTTAGTAGGGATAAAACAGGGCCGTATTAAAGGGATGGGTTTTATGGGTTCAATCCCCTCCAAAAATTTTCAAAACTAATACAAAAAATGCTGTTTAGTGCCCCCTTTTTTTTTGCTGAAAACTGATATTCTTACTATTTTATTTTTAATTTTCTTATTTACTTTCCAATTTTGTTAGAAAAAGGAAATTTTTCATTATTGAATGATAGTATAAATTAATTGATTTATCTCTGCAGTATTTATCTCTATTGCAGTTTCTGCAAACATAATTCCTTACACCTTTTTAACTGGAGGGTGAAGATTCTTTATACGTATCAGAATTCTTCATACGTATCAGAATACTGCTGACGGTTCCAAGAAATATAATTTGATTAAGCATCTTTACATTGCTTCTATGGCACGGGGAATATTCGGCTCCAAGATCTTTTATTCGAATAAGCGGGGTATTTGTTTATCCGTTACCTGATTAAGGGGTTATGACAGTATATGTTATTATTTTATTTTTCACGTTAATGCCCCTCACGCATCTACTGCAACAAAAAGCAATATAGTATAGAACGTGAAATCAAATTTCATTTATGAAATTGATCTCACGAGAAATGTTTTGGCGAAACAATCCCCAAAACAATAGTCTGGTTACTTACGTTGCAAGGGTATACTTTCGCATGGAGCACCGGTTAATGTTGATAGTCCTTCAATAGCTCGACCGGACACAAGCGCTTCATAACAACCGTGAAGTTTTGCGACAGCTTTTTCAATTAAAGGCACCCATAGCTGCTTCCTTTTCGCCTGTAAACATATAATCAGTTTAAAATAAATGGAGTAATCCAAGGTTCAGGCTAACAGTATCATATACAAGAAAAACTTCTCCTAACTTCAGAAAAAGCAAATAGGATATTTTCAAATACATTCAACAGCATTTAGTTTGAATGAAACAGCAGCTTATCATTCTTGGCACCAAAATATTCAAAATAGGAAGAAAGAGCACAAACCTTCGAATACAACAATTTCCCACGCATGTTACAAGGCAAGAGATCATCAACGAGAACAGTAGTCCAGCAACCATCCTTACACAGTCGCACTTGGTAGGCTCCTTGAGGACATATAGTCCTTGTAACCATCACCTGTTCAACTAGTTCTGGTTTTTCTGCCAGCACTGCTAAAGCACTTAACAGCCAACAATTGCCCAAAATGCCTGAAAGAATATTAAATTTTAAGCAAATATTTTTTGTCTTTGTGCTAAAGTACTCACATAAAATAAGTAAAGGGCCTCCCACACACTCCGGAAAATACAAAGGTTGAGGAAAACCTCAAAGGAATTCCTTGAGGAAAACCTCAAAATAGGGGGGGGGGGGGTCTATACATGCTCCAGAAAATCTGAAGGCCAGCCTTGAGGATTTCCTCAAGTTCCAAAACACTACGGCAATATACGAAAACTAGTCACTTGAGGAAAACCTCCTACCCATCCTCACAGTGTGATTCGCCTTGAGGAAAACCTCAGAGGAATTCCTTGAGGAAAACCTTAATGGAGAGGAGTCCAGCAATCCGCAGGAATTTCTCAACAGAATTCACCATACACATATGGAGGATTTACTTGAGGAACTCCTTTGGGTTTTCTGGAGCGTGTGGGGGGCACTTAAAAGTCTTTTATTTCACTGAGTTGGTGGGAATATTTTGTTTACAACATATACAATGATTCAGCTTTCGCAAATTTATTCACTGCTTATTTTCTGTTTCATAATTATCTTTTTATTTATCGTCTGCACAGTGAACAATCTGGTGCTTTTATTTGAGTGGCAACAGCAGCTGAAATGAGTCGGTTAGTCCTCAGTTAGTCGGAATATCAACAAAATGGCATTGTTATATTGTCTTGCCTGATGTTGGCGGGGAGAAAATCATTTAATTTAGTGTAAATACGTAATTTAAGGATTATTTTATAAAAAGTGAAGAGTGCAATTAATTACTGAGTGCTCAATTATATTTGTATAAAAAATCCTGAGAATTGAAGTGCAAGAAACATACAGCTACAATTTGTTTACTATGAAGCTTAGATTGTCAAAAATTACCTTGCGAGATGTCGGATGGCATCGGGGTTCTGAACACGGCCCATTTTATTTGCTCTTCATATGGATCGCACAAGATTTCACTGGGCCTCAACCACTGATCCACAGATTCATCCCGAGGTTCTTCTGGGTTATAGTAGAGTGACTTAGGCAGAGGTGGGAAAGAATCATCAACAAATAATTCGTGATTCTAGAGAAAGAATGCAAAAACATTACTTATGTTAGTAAAATCGTTAAAAAATACACAACCTCAAAAAAAAAAAGCACTAATTTTTTTTTTATATAAAGATTTTTTTTTTAAATTATTTTAAACTTTTTATGAATTTACTCTGTTGGAATCTTGCAAAATTTGGCTATTTATTCCGCTAATTTTCAGTCAATAGGTATTAACTGGCTTTTAAAAGTTTCACTTGGTAGTTGTTTTCTCTGCTTAGTTCGCAATTGGGATTCTATTAGCTTTTTTTTTTTTTTTAAATGCGAGATGACGCCAAAGTAGCATCATTTTTGGCACTAAATCTGGCGACATTTGTCGATTTTTCGACAAAAATAGATAATAGGTCAAGAGCTGGTCACATGAAATGTCGATTGTAAGGTAAAAAGAACATTTTGCCTGAGAAATGAGTACTTATCAAGCCGACCATCGAGCGATCGGTCCCGCGAGAGCACGGTTAGAGGCATGAAACGGGAGCGGGCATTCAAAGGCGAAACTTTCTGTAGAAATTCTACAGATAATCTTCAAATTAAAGAAGTAATTTTGCAGAAAATCTGCAGAGCTCTTCAACATCCCGCAAAAGACGCTTGTTCGGCAAAAAAAAAAAAAAAAAACTCTTCATTTTCGCACAAAAAAAAGGTTATTTATACAAAATCGCTAATAAACCCCACTTGGCCATACCGCAACACCACATCCTGTATAAACATCACATTAATACCATAATCCCTCGTTATATCGCTCAGTCGGATACCTCGCGATTAATCGTCGCCCCCTCCCCCCAACAAGGGCGGATCTAGAACTGTTTCAAATGAGGTGCGATTGATTCCTTTACTACACGTCTTGGTTTACAACTGTTAACCCCATTTGTTTCGGACTGCAGTTGTGAAACGTATCCTGAGGAGAACCAATGCCTTTTTTGAACTTCAAAGTCGAAAATTTATAAGTGGTGAGTCCCTCCAAAGGGAGGGACGATCGCCTCACCCTTTCTTCCCCCCTGCTCCACGGAAAATAAAATGTAAATAAAATCTAACTTCAAAATATTGCACGAAAAGTAGTTTCTTTTGTTATATATTATGTACAAAACTGGATATTTCTATTTCCCTAAACTTGATTCCATTTAAGCTACAGCTTTAGATTTTTACTTCATACAATGAAAATAAAAATATATTTAATTTATATTTCTATCTTAAAAGGACAATTGTAAACTATTTTTTCTCTGCGGTTTGTATTCAGAAAATCGTCCAAACATGATAATGAACGAAATTCTTAGTATAATGCACATTATTTATCTGTTCGTGAATTGAAGTTACTTTTTATAACCTCACTTTATAGCAATTTCGGATATATCACTCTTTTTGTTGTCTACCGACAAGCGCGGTATAACAAGGAGTTACTTTTTTTTCTTGCAAAAATGTTGAGTTTTCCGATCAAGTCCTTCGCACAGGGACTTCAGATTTGCGTCTTTAACACGAAAAAACTGAGCAGAACTTCTTCAGATTTTTGGAAAATTACTTCTGCAAATGTATACAGAAACTGCAGAGCTTCAGCAGAAAATCTCGCTTTCTGATAGTTTTTAATGAATTGGATTTTTCCCTCGATATGGAGAAACCACGTGTACGAAAGAAATGTCTTTAAATAAATGACACAATATAAACAGCAGTATTTGTTAATATTTATTTCTTAGGTGTTTAGTTGAAAGGATTAGACTGAAGTCAGGAAAATGTCCAGATTTTCGGGTGTGACTTGGGACCTTTTTTCAACGTTTGGACTTGTGTATTTTATTTAATTATACAAACCAACTGTTTTTCCTCCCAGAAATTCTCTACTACTCACTACATATGGCAGCGAAATTTGGAAAAGAAAAGGACAAACTTTATATGAAAAAAGTTAAGTCTCAACTCGAGCATATCGTACGTCCTAAGTTGAACAAAACTAGATATGACTGTTGATCGAATTACATTTTCGACAGAGATCTAATACAGATTTTTATGTTATTGTTACAAATTTTGTAAATAGATGTTGTTTTTATATTTTAAGGCACTCATTTTGTGGAAATCTTGCTTAATTTGGCAGCTCATCCAATTCATTCCCTTCAAAATTTTTTGAAACTACCTGTATGTTATTTTTCTCTGCTTAAAAGCATGTCAAAAGGTTTAGCGAGAAATTGGCGAAATATTGCCAAGTTGGCTTCATTTTCGACAGCAAACTTTTGGCGCTAAGTTTGGCAATAAATAGGCAAACTAGGCAATATTAAGAACTTAATAGATAACCCATTAATTTACTAGAATATTGAAGGAATCTTTCCAAAGGAAATAAAAATAGTAGCAGTGTCGCTTTTAGTCAGTCAGTTCTTACTCAGTTTACATTTGGATGTGAGTGTTTTTTTTTCCTTTAGTTCTGTTGTCAACATACCGTTTGAGCTGTAATTTTTGTTTCACTGTTTTATCGTATTTGGAAGTGATAATATGTCTGCCGTAGTGTTTATTGTGCTAATGCAATTTGGTTAGTAGTTCTGGATATTTTAGCAATTGTTAACAACTTGTCGTAAACAATTGTAAATAAATTTTCGATGTTTTTACAAGAATGGAGCTATCATTTTAAAAATACTTGAAAGGCGAACTACTGACACTATTCATTCTTCTGATAGAAAATGTGCAAGTTTTCGAAGTTCTTTTACCAACTGCGCATTTGCGTACACCTCGTTAATGTGAGTGTGTTCCAGAGTTTATATCTAACTGGTTAGAAATGAAAAATCATCTTTAAACCTTCAAAGCAGAATATGCTGAAAAAAAGACATAATTAGACATCTAAAGCAGTTGTATTGAAAACTTACCTGCTTACAAAAGGTTATTATTTCATGCCACTGCAGCCTAGCAAAATTTTCTTCAATGTTCCTCAGATCTTCCGTGAGTTCAGACTCTCCTTGGCAAGCAGCGGTATCCGGACGAGAAGAGTCCGGCCGCAACGAAATGATACTCCTCGAAGTCTGGCACATTTCACACATAACTTTAGAAGACTCGTTACTAAACGTACAAGACGAACACTCCCAATTATCACAGTTGCTTTTCGAACGATTCCTCAACGTCCTGCTTGATATCTGAGTTCGATGGGCCGAATTATCCACGTACCTAGACGTGCTGCAAACTCTGCACTCCGACAGCGAGTGGTGGTTGCGAAGGGTGCAGTTGGAGCAAACCCAACTCTCGTTGGGCTTCAGTGTCCTGTACTGCTTGTTGCTGGTGCTGTTCAACTTCGAGCCGCCACACGCACAGCAGAACCGTTCGTTCGACGAGTTGATCAGAGTGCATTTCACGCAGGTCCACTGGTCCAAGATGGGCACACCGAGTAATTCGCTCAAATGATGCTCCGAGGCAGCAGAACTGCTTCGAGACAGTATCTCCTCGTCGAAGCCGTTGTGATTCGAAGTGTGGTTCGAGTTCCTGACGGAAGGTGCCGCCATATCACAACTCTGACAAATGGTCGCCCAGACGGGGTTGAACGAAAACGAGCAGTTGTTGCAGACCCACGTCTCTTCGGAGGCAGACATTCTGGTCAGATCCTCACCACAAAGAACATCCGTTTTAGGGGAAGATAAATCAGCACTGTAACCGTTCGCATGGGAGACTCTCTTCATAGGCACTGGTTGAGAAGTAGCACTGTTTGGAACTTCCGAGAAGGACTTGCTTCGCCGGGACAGGGGTGGGCTTCTGCTCTGAGAATCAGCAGAATTGTTTAGAGAGTTTTTCAACTCAGAAAGGTAACCTAAACTGAAAGCGTTTCTTGGTAATGTAGTCGGAATGTTTGGTTTTCTAGGCGTTTCACAAATTTCACACCTTGTTAGACTAGGGGAATTTTCATAAGTACATCGCTTGCAAGCCCATGGCACTTCATTTTCCACATCGGGATCAACCAGCATAACATCATCAGCCGAATGTGCAACGTTAACCGACTTATCACGGTTATCTGTTTGTTCCCTGGATGAAGAAGAACCCTCAGAGTTATGACGACTTAGCTTCGCTTTCGATTTCTTTGGTGCAGATCTCTGTCGCTTCGGCGAGCGATTGTGGTAGAAATCGGTCCTTTTAGCAGGCACAGATTTACAATTGAAAAATTCACTAAGTTCACTGGTGCTTATATAACTGACATTGTTATGCTTGGCTGTTTCACAGATGATGCATTGATTGGTTGAAGGGATGTTAAGGAATTGACAATTTTCACAAGTCCACTTGCTGTCGAGTTTTGGAAAATGGCGAGGGGAAATGAACTGAGAAGCTACAAACGGGTCGCAATCTTCATTCTCAATCAACGAGCCCTCCAACTGACTAAGTTTACGCAATGCTTTTTGAGATAGTTTTCCATAAGCTCCTAGTTGTCTCAGATCTTCGAACGCATCACGAGTCCTCGCTTTGCCATTTTGCTTCCGTTTACAGTTACAAAGAATGCAGTTCTCTATCGTCGAAGGGTTGTAGTTGTGGCAGTGATGACAGAACCAGCGGAAAATGTATTCCTCGTTTTGAGCAGATGAGTTATGACTAGATGGAATATCCACCCCCGAGTCAGGGGTAGGAGTGGAAGGTAGATCATACTCTATGGCGTTGCACAAGTCAGGGCCTTCTCCTTTGCGAAACGCACATATAACACATTCGGAACAGGTTTCAAGGTTTAGGAAAAAACACTGGGGGCATTTCCATTTGGGGGTTTTCTTTCGAATACACTTGACGAACGTTTTTTCTAAAAAATTAATTTTCTCTCGCTTCCTCTCATCGGTGGACGAGAGTTTCACGTTGGTTTCGGAAGGCTCCTCTGTGATTGATTCTGACAGGTTCACGAACAGCTGAGACAGGGCGAGACCAGACGCTTGGTTGATGTCAAGCAATGGCATTCCATGCCAACTGACGCTTCGATTTTTTACCGGAGCACCAGATTCCTCGCCATTGCTGGTCGACACAGATTTCTTCAATGCTTTCTCCTTTTTAGCTCTTAGCTTAGGTTTTGGGGACCTAAATAGAAACAGAGAAATCATTGCAGTAATTGAATAGCAAAATAAATCAAGGAGTAAGGGTCCTGCTCCACATCAGCGTAAAACGCGACCGAAACTGAAGGCAGAAACGGAAAATTCGGGTACTTTCCATAGTAACACTATTTGCTTCACTTTACGCTTCTGCTTTATTTTTCTGCTTTACGTCAATGTGGAGCAGGGCCGTAAGTTTCACTAAAAACTATACAATTAAAAATGGTTCAAAAAAACTGAAAAGCGTTATAGTCAGAAAAGACAAAACATACAACATGAATAAATTTAATAACGAATAGTCGAAGTTGACCTGAATATCATGATTTCTAAAATAGAAAGCAAAAGGTTTCACTGAATAAACCAATTTGTTCGGATGTTGATGCATATTTCAAAGATATTTGATGTACGCATCAAATCAGTGGCGTATTCAGAGGGTGTGCTAATAGGGCTGCAGCCCCCTCCGAAATTATAAAAAAAGAATTGAAAACATTTTAGCTATTACCTTTTTTTTTTCTTTTCTCTGAAATCGCGACATGGAAAAAATTTTCTGTGGAAAGTTTTCATTATAAAACAAAATTCAAAGAAAGAAAGAAAAAAGTGAATTCTTTCTTTTCCTTTTTTTTTTTTTTTTTTTGACCGGTCCATTTTAATGCTTGTCACGTTAAAGAGAATTGTATGATTCAATTTCGTTCATTTTTATTGCAAAGTTGTTCAGAAGCACCGATTAATGATTGTTAATTCATTTGCTTTTGTTCAATACCATTTCAACACAATGTAACTGAAACATAACATTAAGAACAATAGTAAAAAATCTGGTATGGACCCCACACTACTTACTTTTACGTGTAAATTTCTTAGTAGATGCCTCAAGCGTTAAAATAGTGCTTGGAGTGAGCAAGATAACAATTCAAACATTTACACCCCTAGTTTGCCACGTAACTATGCAAAAAAAAAAAAAAACGTTTTGCAATGATTAATTTTTAAATATCGCCAATAGCGCCAAATTGAACCAAAATGAAAAAAAGAAAAAAACAATTGCCAAATTTTCGCCAACTTTGCGATATTACGCCAAACACTTGCCGACCAAAATCTTGGCTATATATCGCCAAGTGGTCGCGCTTCTTCATATCACAGAAGTCTGCATTGAAATTAACAGTTTTACCCCAAAAAAGGGGTAAAAAAACCCTTGGGAACATTGGAATGCAACCACAAGGGAAGGTGCACAACTAGACCCTCCTCAGAGCCTACATACCAAACTAGAAGCTTCTACGGCATATAGTTTTTAAGTTATGTGACATACATAAATACATACGTCACGAGAAAACGCGTAGTAATTAACTCGGAGGTGGTTGAAAAGATTTTTTTGGCTGGTTATATGTTGCTAGTACATATGCATGTGCTGACAGGTCGAAAAAACTGCTCAATATTCATTCGGGGGTGAGCAAAATCCAAGTTTAGACCTCAATTTGAGTGAATTTTTTTTTCGCGATTATAATACTTCCTTTAATACGTAAAAGGAAGCAAAAAAATCGCAAAATGTTATTGAAGCACAAACTTGCCAAAATATTGCATGCACTTTTACACCAACTTTAATTAAGAGACGTTTTCAAATTTTAATTTGTCTTTTCCTGTTTTTATCAAAACGCTTTACCTCTCGGCCACACCAATAATCATAACGATAAAAAAAAATCTGGTATGGACCCCACACTACTTCCTATTACGTGTAAATTTCTTAGTAGTTGCCTTTTGTGTTAAAAAAAGTGCTTGGAGTGAGCAAGGTAACAATTCAAATATTTACTCCCCTAATCTGCCACGAAACAATGCAAAAAATATTTTACAATGGTTAATTTTCTAAATATTGCTGATTTTAATATCATTCGGTGAATTTTTCACAAAATATCGCCAATAGCGCCAAGTTGAACCCAAATTCAAAAAATAATTTTTTCGCCAAATTTGTCGCCAACTTGGGGATATGTTGCCAAGTTGGCGTCAAACACTTGGCGACATATCGCCAAGTGGTCGCGCCAATTCATATCACTTGAGTCTGCATTGAAATTAACACTGATTTACCCCCAAAAAGGGGTAAAACACCCCCTTGAGAACATTCGAATGCAACCACAAGGGGAGGTGCACAACTAGACCATCCTCAGAGCCTACATACCAAGCTAGAAGCTTCTACGCCATATAGTTTTTGAGTTATGCGATACACATACATACGCACATACATCCGCACATACACTGTTAAAAAAACCCTGAATTTTCAGGAAGTTTTTTCCTGATTTTAACAGAAAATTTCTGTTTTCGCTTCAAAACGTATCTTTTCCTTAAAGAAACAGAAACATTCCGTGAATCACCGATCATTTTTCCCGGCGCCAGACCTGGAAACTTGGACGCTTGCCAAAACATACAGCGTTCGAATGTAGTGCGAAACCGATGGTGTTGTTATATGTTGTGAAGCCATTTTGCTTTAATTTGAGTTTGCAAGGATTGGAAAAGTCAGGCTGGATTTATAGCGTTCCGCCAATTATTTTGTGCCGTTAGAAGACTTGTGAAAAAATGATCTTTTCACGCTCCTGGAAGTCATGTTATGATTCTATATGCTGCGTTGGATATACTTCGATGCATCCGCCCGTTTCCTTTGAACGACATTTTAAAGAAGATTTAGTTTATCAGTCCATAATTCATCGCAATGCATTCACGCAAAATGGTCAATAAAAGGGTGTGTGAGTATATTTTAAAATCCATACCCCCTTTTGTTGTCTTTTTTGGCAGTCGTCCATGAGAGGGAAGATCTTCGCCCATTAAAGGTAAGAATGTTCTTGCCCCATCAATGTTTATCATGTTTTTATTTTTGTTATTATTATTTTTAATTTAATTTGAGTCTAGACTTAATAGTTTGTTATTTCATGATGTGAACTGATAGACATTTAAGAGTTACATATATAAACCAACTATGAGTGCTGAGGGTTAGTAAAATGATTTTTGTAATTTTCCACAACGATTAAAAAACTTAGTCTCAAAACTAAGCTTTTTTAATACGCTTTTATTAGTTTCACATGTCGGTTTGTTTGTATGCATGTATGTAACTTTAAATGAAAGATCAATTCACGTTCTTTGCAAATATTAAAAGTAATATGTTTAATACTGTTGTTAACACTAAAAGCTGAAGTATATATTACATGTTGATGTATTATAAGTGTTTTAGTTGTTTGTGTATGTAACTCTGAATAAAAGATAAAATTCACGTTCTTTGCAAATATAAGAGTAATATATTTAATACTATTATTAATACTAAATGCTAAGCTATATTACATATTGATGTATTATAAGTGCATCTAAAAGCGTATTTTTTAGTTTTTTTTTAAACCAGTTTAAAAATTATTCCTTGGAAGCGATTTCATTAAAAACAAAAAATATCGTCAATTTTCAGAGTCCATTTCTTAAAGTGTTGATCACACTATGAACACCATTACGTAAATATATGAAAATAGAGGAAATCAGTAACAATACAGGATTTTTTTTAAAAGAACCACGAATGTTTCAAATTCAGAAAGGAAAAAAAAAACTTTCGGAAGAACTTAATTTGTATTCAAACTTATAAGAGAAAATATTAAAAAAAAAAAAAGCACCTTGTTAATACTTCTTAATGTTTTGAAGTTGTGCGCTCAGAAATACTATGCATTGATCATTCCACCTTCAAAATATTTGAGTATTTTATGCGAGATTGATGTAATCTTTACAAAAAAAAAAAAATCATGTTATTTTAATGAACTAAAATTTTTAATGAAAAAAAAACAATTCTTGTATTGCTTTAGTATTTTTTTAAAGGCAAGATATTTAAGAGTTTGAACTCATGCACCGAATTTTGCTTTCTAACTTTTTCTGAAAAACAAAATTCGTAAGAGCGTCTAGGTATAAACCTATAACGA
This sequence comes from Uloborus plumipes, assembly GCA_038373865.1. Taxonomy (NCBI): domain Eukaryota; kingdom Metazoa; phylum Arthropoda; class Arachnida; order Araneae; family Uloboridae; genus Uloborus; species Uloborus plumipes. The sequence continues at coordinate 22,403 of JAXGGA010015053.1, forward strand.
ATAAGCGGGGAAGCGAGAAAATGAAGAACGGAGAATTAAGAAACGAAAAAATGAGGAACGGAAAAATGACGAACGAAGCATTTTCAAAATCACGGAAATACAATTAACGAAACGGAAACACTCCGGCAACTCAGCTGCCGTATATTTTTTCGTTATTTTCAGGACATTTTTTAACAGTGTACGTGCATACAGACCTTACGAGAAAACTCGTCGTCCCGAAAGCAGAATACTGCTAAATCGGCGACGTACGTCGCAGAACAGACATCGGGGCAGGGTTGTTTGATTTCGTCCGGGGCGGAAAAAACCGCCGGAAAAAACCTGGAAAAAACCGCCCCGGACAAAATAGCATTTTGTCCATTTCGTCCACTTTAAAGAAAATGACAGTTCTTGATTAAAAAATCCAAAGTTTAAAAGCAATGTTTTAAAATATTAATTTTTTTCAATGAGGTAATAGTTTTATTATCAAAATTAGCACATACACTGAAGTGACAAAAGTCATGGGATAGCAATATGCAAATTTTCAGATGGCAGTAGCATCGCATAGAACAGGTATAAATGCGCAGTGCTTTTATAGAGCTTTCATTTCTGTTCAAGTTATTCATGTGAAGAGGTTTTAACGTGATGATGACCGCACGACGTGAATTAACAGACTTTGAACGCGGAATGTTAGTTGGAGCTAGACGCATGGGTCATGCCATTTCGGAAATCGTTAGAGAATTCAACATTCCCAGATCCACTGTGTCAAGAGTGTGCCGAGAGTATGAAATTTCAGGCATAACATCCCACCATGGACAGCGCAGTGGTCGACCGCCTGCACTTAAAGATCGAGACCGGCGACGTCTGCAAAGAGTCGTAAATTCTAACAGACAAGCAACACTGCGTCAAATCACCGTAGAAATCAATGTGGGACGTACAATGGACGTGTCTGCTAGAACTGTGCGGAGAAATTTGGATTTCTTGGGCTATTCCAGCAGAAGACCGACTCGAGTGCCTTTACTGACAGAACGACATCGCTTGCAGCGACTCTCGTGGGCACGTGAGCATATCGGTTGGTCCCTAGATGAATGGAAAACCGTGGCCTGGTCCGATGAGTCACGATTTCAGCTGGTAAGAGCCGATGGTAGGGTTCGAGTGTGGCGCAGACCCCACGAAGCCATGGACCCAAACTGTCAGCAAGGCACTGTTCAAGCTGGTGGTGGCTCCGTAACAGTGGCGGCGCCAGCTATGGGGCAAGGGGGGCAATTGCCCCCCTGTCGGGAACGTCTTGCCCCCCCATCGGGGAAAATTTCGTGCTTCGTCGGGAAAAAATTTCCGACAGAAATCTGAGCGCCGAAAATGTTTCTGATTCCGACGTATTGGTAATTTTCTTCGAATAAAATCATTGAACGAAAAAAACTACTTTTTTTTTTCTAAAACATTCTCAGTATTCGACAAATTACACGATTTCAGACCAAGTTCGAACACGAGAACCCTCGGGAAAGCAACAAAAGGAATCGGCGGGCGGCCGTCATATCTCTTGGACGAACGTTAAGTTCTGCTGGAGAAAATTATTTTTGTTCAGGTTGAAAAGAGCAAATCTTCCTTTTTTTTTTTCTCATCAGCGGTTCCCACCCGCAAATCGCCAGCAGCATGGCAAACGGACATTCATTGTCATTTTCTCAGAATCTGATAATCATCAACGAAAAAATAGCTGCTTAGTGCTTAATTGCCCCAACCTCATTTAAGACCAGCCGCTAGACACGTGTTTCTCTGAGGGCTTTTGTCACCCACCAACTGTCGAGGAACGCGGGGATTTTAGACCCCTTTTTCCTACTGGGACGGCGAATGCCGCGGGCTCCCGCCCATTACATAGCGAGCTAAAGAAGCGAAGCAAGCAGCCCGCCCCAGTTCTAACTCAAAAACTTTTCATTCACGGAGTTACTTCTTTCTTAGCAAAAAGAAAAAAATTGGAACAATATTTGAACGAATTAAAATTTATACAGACAGAATAGAACAGATGTAAATCATCTCCAGAACTCAGAAGTAACTGGGTAAGTGTGTTATAAACTTTTGGAATGCTTTTTTTTACAATAGGAGCAGGAGCAATTTGAATTTGATGTTTTCTTTTTTCTTTCTTTCATTTAAAAATGTGCACATTTAGATAGCAACGAGTAAATAATTAATTAATCTACATACTTTGTGTGTTTGGAGGCGAGGCAACAAAAAAGTGTTGATACTTTTGTTTCGCTCCTATTTTTCTCTCTCAAGCATAATAGTTTATAAGCTAACTCTTTTTATTTATTAATTTCAATTACACTTCATTTGTTTTTCATTTCCTTTTTTCGTTTCGTGTATCCTCTGAAATTTTCAATCCTCATTTTTAAGAATCCTCATTTTCAACCCCAGGCGCAACAAGGAAGGGGGTTATAAAGTTGACGTGTCTGTGTGTTTGTCGATCTGTGTATCTGTCTGTGGCTTTCTAGAGCCTAATCAGATGGACCGATTTCAAAAAAAAAAAAAATGTTTGAAAGGAGAGTTAATCGAGATTGTTCTTAGCTAGGTCGCGTCTTCGAATGACATTAATTAACGAAGATAGTAATTAAAAACCTTTAAAACGTTTTTCCCTATTTTTGAAGAGAAAAAATACTTGAAAAGCTAAAACAACGGTATCAAAAGAAAGAAAAAAAAATGCGTCTGATAGAATGTGTTCGGAACTTCCATGTTATATACTAGCATTCGAATATCAACTAACGTTTTTTAGCAAATGCGGCTTAGCCTTAAATTTATGATATTAGATATAGTATATTACGATTTACGATTGTCTGTCGACGGGAAAAGAAAACTCAATGATTTAAAATGTTTTTCTGCCGCCATTTTCTATTTGATAACAATTAAAATACTAGTAATTGTATAAAGCAGTAAGAAACCGCTCCTAATCCAGGGCTAAATTGATTTTAGTATGAGGTTTTAAAAGAATACTCAATTTTTTCTCTTTATTCTGCTTTTGCGACTGACAAATTTACTAGTAAGGAGTATCTTTCCTTTTCCGTGTTTACCTTGTCCTCTCGAAAAAAAATAAATATATTTAAATTTAAAATGCTTTTGAGCAGTGTAGTTCATTTTAATCTGGGTCGGGGGTTTTAAAAATTTTTAATCTTTGTACTTGTACTATTTAATTTTAGTTTCATGGTAAGAACGATTACCTTTCAATCGAATGTACCATAAAAAATTGTAGAACTGGGGACAGGGGGGGGGGGGTAACTAAATTTTTGAATTATACCTGTGCCCCCCTGTCGGGCAAGCTTGCCCCCCTGTCGGACATTTCCTAGCGCCACCTCTGCTCCGTAATGGTGTGGGCTGTTTTTTCATGGCATGGACTTGGTCCTCTAGTGCGACTGGACCGAACATTGATTGGAAATGCTTGTGTGCAGCTACTTGGAGATCACTTGCAGCCATTCATGGACTTCATGTACCCAAACAACGATGGGATTTTTATGGATGACAATGCGCCATGTCACCGGGCCACAACTGTTCGCAATTGGTTTGAAGAAAATTCTGGACAATTCCAACGAATGATTTGGCCACCTAGATCGCCCGACATGAATCCCATTGAGCATTTATGGGACACCATCGAGAGGTCTGTTCGTGCCCAAAATCCTGCCCCATCAACGCTTTCACAATTATGGACGTCTATCGAGACAGCATGGCTCAATATTCCTGCAGAAGACTTCCAACGACTTGTTGAGTCCATGCCACGTCGAGTTGTTGCACTTCGCCGGGCAAAAGGAGGGCCGACACGATATTAAGAGGTATCCCATGACTTTTGTCACTTCAGTGTATAATTATGTATATAAACAAATATTTAATAAACAACATATTATAAAAATATAGTATTTGTATAAAATAAATGAATATTAACGATAAGATTTAATGCTTTGAGAGCACACATCAGCAGAAAATAATTTTAAAATGTTTATTTGTTGTGAAGGAGTTTCACTTAAAATTTAAACTTTTACAAGCCATTACCAATTTTGACGCAATTTGTAGTCCTAGCCACTCAAACTATACCAAAACTGTTTGACATGCACTTTTTGTTTTAGTTCAGGTTCTTATTTAATGTTTAGATCTACAGTTTTGATTTAGTCTTTGAATCAAAATCAAACCAATATTTCTTATAGCATCTAATGTATTTTCAAATACAAATGATATACATTTATATGTGTATCAAACAAAATTTAACCATAGAATTTATGAGAAAGTATCATATAAAGTTTACTTTTTAAGAGATTGTAATGTGTTAAATAAATATCTAAGGTGACCGGATATTCTTTACTTTCTTTTTAAAAATTACATATATTAAAAAAACACTTTTTTTCCCATTTGTCTACTCTATAATAATGTAATTACACTCAATAGTATATTCACTATGTTAAATTATATTTCTTTCAACTAAAATTAGTTAAAAATCAATGGGTTAATTCTGGGCAGTAACCAGACTTCAGTTTCAGGGAGGGTTTTATCAAACCTATTTCTCGTGAAATCTATAAAGTCAATAAAATTTGATTTTATATTCTATATACTGCTGATTTTTGTTACAATGGATGTTAAAAGGATATCAACATGAAAAATGCAAAAAAAAAAAAAAAATCATCTTTTCAATGAAGAAAAAAAAAATCTGGATAGATGAGCTAACTCAGATACACGCATTCAAAGGAGTACTTTTGAAATTTATTTTACGGACACTTGGTAAGATGAGTTAAATGTTGTGTTTAGTATTTACAAATTTGAAGATATTTGGTGTTTTTTTTTTTTTTTTGCAATAACTTGAATAACAATAAATACTGCAGAAAAAACACTTAATTTGTATTTCAATTGTTCAATGATAATTTCATTTTTCAAATGCAGTTTCAAAGTAAATAAGAAAATCAAAATAAAAGAGCAATAATATTTTTTTTAGTGAGAACCTATGAAAGGCATTTTTGTAAAGTTTTGAAAATTTTCGAAGGGAGTTTGAACCCTAAAAATCCACCCCTTAAATACGGCCCTGGGTTAATTGCCATTCTTTTCTTTTTTGTATGATACCATTATTCTATTTTGGGAAATAGGTAATGCAAGAGAGATACTAATTGTACATCATAACATTTTTATACATCAAACGTATGAAAAAAGGTTTTTTTTTTTTTTCATTTCTTCCATTTTGTCCATTTCGTCCAATTTTGTCCATTTCGTCCGTTTCTTCCGGCGTCCCGGACTTTTTGAAAAAAAGTGGACGAAATGACAACCCTGCATCGGGGCTGCAGAACAATTGTATTCAAAATTAAGCAACCAAAAAAAAAAAAAAAAGTTATAGTTCAAAAGCGCGCAAAAAAAGAAAAAAAACGTTTCGCTCGTAGCCCATGTCTTGCAGAGCAGCAGGCAATAATGTCGGTGCCGTAATGGCAGACTACCGACATTATTGCCTGCTTATCGACTTATCGTGCTATCGACTTATATGGCAGTGCCATATAGACCACAGCAGACGTGCGGACGACTTGACTTGAGCTTCTGAGGGCCTTCCTGTATTTCTGCAGAACTTCAGTGATGACACTTGCGCAGGCTTCGTTTGAAGTTCTGCAGTCCTTCTTATATGAACCGCAGAACTTTAGCTACGAAACTTGCAGTACACATTCGTTATTCAAATAATGTTTCCAAAGATTATTTTTTTCCGAATGAGAATCACGGGGACGCAAACTTAGTCTGAAATTCTGCGAGCCTTCACATTTTGGCCACAGATGTTAAGTGACGTGTTAAAGAATCGCGGGAAAACGGGCTTCGTTTGAAATTCTGCCGGCCTACACATTTTATCCGCAGAACTTCAGTGACGAAACTTGCAGTACAAACTATAGTTATTCAAATTTTGTTTCAAACAATTAAATCTTCCGTGTTAAAGAATCGCGGGAATGGGAAAACTCATCAATAAATGGCGGAAGGGGGGTGTTCGCTTGAAGTTCTCATTACGTTTTGACCGCAGAACTGCTGTGACGAATCTTACAGAACAAATTAGGATTTAAAAAAAAATTTCCTACGGAAGAATCGAGGGGACACAAGCTACGTATGTAGTTCTGCGGGCCTTATCATTTTGACCGCAAATTATTTATTCAGATTGTATTAAAAACAATTTTTCCGGAGAGAGAATCGCGGGGGCAAAGCTTTGTTTAAAGTTCTGCTGCATTTCACATATTGCCGTAGAATTGCACTTCGGAACTCGCAGTGAAAATTATTTGTTCAAATGTTTAAAACAATTTTTCGCGTGAGAGAAAAGCGGGGTGGAGGGGGGGGGGGAGCCTCCTTTCAAGTTTTTCGGGATTTCGCATTTTGGCCGCAGAATGAAGAAGCTTGAACTAAAAATAGTCATTCAAATTATTTTAAAACAATTTTTCTGCTTGAGAGAATCGCGGTCATGAAGTAATAACTTCAGGCTAAAATAAGAAAAATAGGTGTAGTCCAACCCCCCCCCCCCCAATCGGAAAAATGTTTTTTAACATTTGTTCTGCGATCTGGGAATTAGTTAACGTACCAATGCCGAGCTTGAAATTTTTAAACTTGAGTTTTTTGAGCTGAATTTCTGAACCGATGATAAAGTATATATATAATAAGCATTAATAACATAATTATAAATATATTTGTCAAACTAAAGCATTTAAAATATGAATTAATGAAAATAAAGCAAGAAGTATTTGCAAACTTATGAAATCTTTCTAATTCAAACTCTTCATAGAAAAATGAAACAAATTTAAAAAAATAATTATTGTCTTTACCATGGTATTAAAAAATTAAGTTGATTTGGTTGGACTTTTGGCATAAAAGCCTTAACAGGCTATACTGAGCCAAACAATTGTTTAAAAGTAAAGGTGTCAAAATGAAAATGTTTGAAGAAAGAGCCTGTAGAATTAGGAAAATTTTTGCTGAAATCAACACATCAATGAAGTTTTAAATTTTGAATAGTAAAAAACATAAATCCAATCTGCTGAAGAAGAAACAATTTCCCTAACAAGTCTTTCAAAGAAGGATGAAAATGACTAAAGAATCTGAAACGAATATGATTGAAATTTGGACAATCGCGAGGCAATCTCCATTGTATATGCAATACTGTCTGATTGACATTACATGTGTTACATAAGGGGACTAGTTCATGGCAAAACAGATGTCTATGAGTAAATTTGGTGTGGCCCAAAGAAAGAGGTATTAGGGTCACCTGGGGTAATTCCTGGTCAAAAAGCATTAACATCCAATTATCACAAAATCTATCTAAGTTAGAGTTACAAATTTTGGTATGGAGGAAGCACATTGGGATGTCAATCGAATAAAATATTCATGCTATCAACAATACATAATGAACTTGAGTAATTGTCGTTAATTAGTGACCAAGAATTACCCCAGAGATGGGGTAATTCCTGGCCACTTACGGGGCAATTATTGGTCACTCAAATGATTGATGAAAATGCATACATTTTGTAAGCACATTATTAATACAAGTTATTAAACTAATTAGATAAAGAATTTATTTATATATATAGCTAATTAAACACTGTATTTAGTTTTTTTAAGGAAGAATGCAATTGTTTTCAACATAATAGCTTTACTTAATAAAACTTAGCCAAAATACTTTTTATACACTTTGTATGCAATAGTTACAGCTTTTATATCTGTTGTGAATGAATCTTCACCTACCAAATATATAGGTCCATAAAAAATATGGTGCACATGCACCATACACACTGAACACATGCTTCTGTCTGTTATGAACAGGTTAAGGTGAACAGTTAAGTGAATAGTACAATGCAATTACAATTAAGCATTTTTCTTAGTATAATTAAGAATAATTATTAAAACTTATAAAATAATTGGATGAAATTTAACAAAGAAAAAAT